>OZ018325.1:169920834-170143334 GCA_963969495.1 Ceratothoa steindachneri | reverse complement strand
CTCTTAGGGGAAATATATGTATATATAAAGGGTCTTTCAATAAGATCGCTCGATTTTTAAATGTAAGTAAAACAAGTTGTGTGTTATATATGCACTCAATTTATTTTAAATTTTAAAATATATTTTAAGGCATTAAGTGTGGAATATGACGTCGTTCAAATGTCCGCCGCGGCTTCGCTTGGTTGAACCCACTCGGGAGGCCCAATTTTCGATGACTTTGTCGCATAAATCTGGCTGAATTTGCTGGATGGTGATCGTTATTTTGACTTTGATGACATCAACTGTTTGCGGATTATTCGCATAGACCTGCGATTCAAGGTAGCCCCAAAGAAAGTAGTCTAATGGCGTTAAATCTCATGATCTCGGTGGCCAGTTGACGTCGCCGCCGTGCGAGATGACTCTGCCCTGAAATCGCTTGTGCAAAATGTCTATCGTGGCGTGCGCAGTGTAGCACGTAGCGCTGTCCTGTTCGAATTACATGTCAGTATCCATATCAGGCATACAATCCAGTTGAGGCCACAAGAAGTTGCTTATCATCGTTCTGTAGGTCTCTCCGTTGACGGTTATGGCGATCCCATCTTCGTTCTCAAAAAAATACTGACCGATGATTCCGTTAGACGAAAATCCGCACCAAACAATGACATTTTTTGGATGCAATTGGTGCTGGTGTATCTCATGTGGATTGTTTTCGTCCCAAATCCGACAATTTTTCTTGTTCACAAATCCATTAATCCAAAAATGGGCCTCGTCGCTGTTGCGAGGATAGAAATCACGTAAGGCCCGGAACGTTTGTCGAACGTTTAATGATTTGCACACGCTGTTTAACGCTATAACCTTACATCGTGACTTGCCAAGTCCTACTCAATAGTTCACACTGGGATTGCAAGATGTGGCTTTAACAATATGGCCAATATTGCCTGACAAAGCTCGAGTGTCCTTGTTGAAAGATCCTTTATAATATATATATATATATATATATATATATATATATATATATATATATATATATATATATATATATATATATATATATATACTAGGGGCTGTCAATAAGTTTTGCAATTCGTATATAAGGAAACGAGATATGAGGAAAAGTGTTTTATTATTTTTCAATATAACTTCCCTCGACTTCAATGCACTTGCGCCACTTGTCCCTGAGGCTTCGAATTCCCGACAACCAGAAATCTCCCGACTGCTGTTCAATCCACTCCTTGACGACGAGCTGGACATCTTCATCGTCCCCAAACCGGCGTCCACGCAGTCCAGCCTTGAGCTGGCGGAATACAAAGTAGTCACTAGGGGCCAGATCTGGACTGTAGGGAGGGGGGGGGGAGCTCCTCGAATCCGCACTCGCGAAGGGCAGCTTGTGCAACTCTGGCCTTGTGGACTTTGACGATGTTGAAGTCGATCATGTGGCGTGAAGTTTCTAGGGACCCAACGGGCAGAGACCTTGGTCATGGCCAAATTGTCGTGGATGATGTTGATAACACTTCCATGTGATATTCCAAGTTCTTGCTCGATTTCTTCGACCTTCACCCGTAGATTTTCGAGGATCATCCTCTCCACACGCGCCACATTGTTTTCGTTGGTCACGTCTGACGGGCGTCCTGGATGGGGGTCATCTTCAAGGGACTCACGACCAGGGCGGAACTCCCTATTCCAGCGAGCAATGGGTTGCATAGGAAGGGGCGGTGTCGGTGTACACTGCAACCATGCGTTCATGGATCTCTGCATTCTTGCCTTCCTTGGTCAAAAATTTGATCACTGCACGGTGCTCAATCTTTTGTGACATGATCTGTGATCAGCTACTGCTTCTTATATAAACGAGGCAGGAGCCTGCCTGACTTGTCATAACTTGTCCCAACACCCTAACAAACAGCCATCCCCCTCCCTCTGTTTTGCCCCACCGATTCGCAAAACTTATTTACCGCTTCTGGTATATATATATATATATATATATATATATATATATATATATATATATATATATATATATATATATAAGAAAAGGTAACACTTAAAATACGCGTTTTCTCAGATAGCCAAAACACTATCTTTTGATTGGCTTATTTAAGTGTCACCCCTGCTTTTCAAAGAGAGTGGAAAATTTTTTTTCTTCTCTATCTTTTCTACTTCCAGGAAATACTAGTCTGGAATTGGGCCAAATCCAGCTTGTAACCCTGGTTAATAGGCCGATTTGTGTTCAACTTGAACATCCTTCTATGGTCCATGTTTTCTACACCCCTTAAAATCTTGAAGCTGTCTATTTTCTCGCCTTGTAATCGGCGAGTCTCACTCTTCCTTGCCTGCCTGACAACCAGTTGTCAATCCAACTGGCCACCCTACCTGTAATGACAACCGCGCGGATATATACACACATAATGGGAGTGCGCGCGTGAGAGAGAGAGAGAGAGAGGGGGGGGGGGAGAAAAGAAAGAAAGAAGAAGAAAACAAAGAAAAGAAAACTCCTGCTCCCATACCTATGTTTGATCCCAACATTGACACGACTCCAATTTCATGTTTTTTCATGTTGGCGTAAGTGTCGGGGATGGTATTCCATGTTTAAAAAAAACTGTGTCAACTATGTCGACCAGTTACATTTCAAGATCTGGTTGACTCAAATTTGCAAATGCAGTCATTCAGTAGGGATGGATCGACGGTCAGGGGATTGACAGGGAACGATAATGTGTTATTCTCATCTCTGAAATCACATAATCCTTTCCTAAATGATGTTTGCATTGCAATATTTGCGGATTGCAAATACTCTGAACTGATCATTTTGTCAGCTTGATTGAACTCTCTCAAAGAGGGGAAGTGAGACAATGTACTTTGCTGTAAATATCTGACAAACACTGTCAACGCTGTGCCTCCTTTCCCCTGAAGAATTGTGTTCAACTTTTTAGATGCGCTGTCATCTACCACGAAGTGTATCCTTTCTAGCTACTCTGGCTCTTCCAGCTCAGGAAAGGTGAGCCCTATGCTGCCCAATAAAGTTTTCCCCCCTTTCAGAGGCGCGGCAAACCGTTTCAACACCTCTCTTCTGGACAGCCACCGGACTTTGTTGTGCAGCAGTAGATCAAAATAATTACCTTTCACCTAATTCAGGAACAAAGGAACTGACAGTGATTTAAACCTTTTGCCATTATTTTCTTGATAATCTTAATGACACCATTCATTACTTCTGTCCATTCCGGATGAAACGTTTGAGCACACAATGTCTCGATGCAGCATACAGTGAAATGCCAGCAGCGTTCTACCCAGCTCATGTCATATGTCATATTCGGTACCCCATCAGTAACCACTGACACGAAGTAGGTGGTGTTTTTCTCTTTGGTGGTTCTTAAATAATCCAGGACAGCCTCCCAGATGTCCTCCCCCGTGTTTTGCCTTTTAGTGGTATCAATTCGATCACTTCTTACTGTGGTCCACCACCTCGAAACTTCTCTCTAAATCAGGTAACTCTCCCTGGCCCTTTCGCTCCCTCAGATCATGTTAGTATGCTAACCCACATCACCTCCCCGATCCAAGTGAAAATCCCAAAATGCAGATGCCTAGGAAGAACCAACTGAGAAGCATACCGTGAGCATCTACAGCGCGTGCATGTTGAACGATTGGATGATGCCTCGCTAGAAGAAATTGATGCCAAACGACCATCTCACATCAAAGATCTTAGAGTCTGACCGCTTGACTGTTCCATGGAAGGAATACAATATACTGCTCGCTCCTAGATGGGACCACAACATTCAGGAGAAGATGGATCAATTAGAGGCAGCCATCTATTGCGTAAACTTATTTGGGATCACGGCACATCGACACCAATAAGAGATTTAAGGAACGACCTCACACATCTCAATGGAAAAGTCAAGAGAGCAGTGGGATGATTTAATCGCTAACATTGACGCTGAAGGTGACCGTAAAAAATTCTGGAACCAACTGAATAGACTGCGAGGCTCTCCACCCAAGAATCGTATAAAAATCCAAGCAAATGGCATTCAATACACGAAGACCAGGAACTCGAACGCGAATATAGACATTATTGGCAAAACCGTTTTCGCATTAGTGAAGAGAACTAATTTGATGAACGACATTAGGAGCATGTTCTCTCAAATCGAGAACTGGGGGGCTGACCTCACACTCCATCATTTGTTGATAGAACACGACTCGCAAAGGAAGAAGGTATACCCTTCTCAAACGAAGAATATGAAATAACCCCGAAGAGTTTTAAGCAAAAAGCGCCAAGGATAACTGGCACCACCAAAATGCATTTACTTAACGACTCCAATAGCTTCAATCAGGCCCATCTCGAAGTATTTAATGCCTGCCTCAACGTTGGCTACTTTCAGGACCACTTCAAAAAAAACCCGGATGATATTTATATTAAAGCCTGGCAAGCCGGAGAAACAGATAAGCAGTTACAGACCAATCTCTTTGCTAGAATTCATTGGCAAACTTCTGGAAAAGCTTGTGAACAACAGCCTTAGGACTTTTCTGGAACTCAACAACCTATATAATACCCAACAACACGGCTTCCGGAGGAAACTTGTCTCACAATCGGCTCTGGCTCTGATCACGGAAAAGTTAGTTATGGGAAAAGCCAGAAATGGCAACGTCGACGTGGTACTTCTAGACGTGGCTTCAGCCTTCGACAAGTGGTTACCGGGGCTGAAAAAGAAAATAAGAGAACTGGGTATGGAGCAAAACCTAACGAAGATACTCTGTGACTACCTTGAAGATTGGGATGCAGTCGTGAGAGTTAATGACATTGAAGGGGAGCCTTTCAACCTGGAGGCAGGAGTGCAACAAGGGGGTTGCCTCAGCCCTACTCTATACGCGGTATATACTGGAGACCTGCCTTACCCTGACCAAGACCTCACTCAATATGTCCAGCTAGCGGATGACATAACACAGTTCATCACCACCTTGTACAAAAACCCTGCGGACATCGCAAACAGGACAAGCTGAGAGATCGGAATTATCAACAATTTCGAAATATTGAACAAGATTACAACTAATGTTCAAAATTTTTAAATAATACCTATCGGCAATCGGGAAACAGCGGGCGTGTTAATGCAGGACGAGCCCTACGATTATTCGAGATAAGGTCGGGTACTTGGATTGAAATTGACCTCAAGTGGTTACAAAGCACATTACGAAGATAAGGTTGCCGAGGCCACAAGGAAATTACGGGCCCTCTATCGCTTCAAACAACTCAATAAAGAACAAGAAGAAATGTACATGTTGTTAATCAGACAAAACCTCCTGTATCCTGCCATTCCCCTCCATACTCTGAGCAAGTCCGTCATCAAAAAAACACAAGTACAGAATAAGGCAATTCGTTTTATAACCAACGTAACCTTGTGGGACCAAAACCCTTGAAAAGTCCTCCCTTATATGGTCGACATAGAACCCATCAACGTCACCCTAAACAGACGTGCAAAAAACCTATGGCAAAAGATTTACCAAGTCATCCCTGCTGAAGTACTACACCCTATCAGAATACCTAATGCAGAACTATCTAAACGATTCTTCAAATCTAGTCAACTGCTGGCATTGCAGGGGACACCCGATTTATGGATAAACCCAACAGATTAAACAATGTATAATAAACAAAACTAAAAGACAATCTAAAAACAAAAGATCCGAATTGGACACAATCTGCAGAAAAGAATAAGTAAAAAGATCCGAAGTGGCAACTCTAGTAAAATAAAATAATAAACTATATTAACTAAATGATCCGAAGTGGACAAACTTATATTAAAAGTAAACAATAAGAGTAAAGATAAACAAGTAATAAATTCTAGTAAATATGAAAATAACAACCGATCTAAATGAAGAAAGAATTGTAACATCAAGTCTAAGTAAGACCCATTGCGAGAGATCATAAACCTTATGACAAAGGCTTGAATGCTAAATAACTAAAAGACAGCAAAATGTATTACAACAAATGAACATTTACTAAGCTAGCCACACAACCTGGCACACATACCCTACTACTAAAAAAAACACATTTTCTATCTATTTCCTACGTTTTATCCACACCTATCTTTTACGATCGTTGATCGTTGGCCTATTCACGACGGCCTAGAATCTTACGGATACACATTTACTAGCAAATTTTCATCGGAAATTCACCAGAATTTCATCTTGCTTATTAAAGGACTGCGAGCACCGCTGACAGAATCCAGCCAATTTGGAAGTTTTGGGTAAATTTTAGTTCACCTCTCGAAGAAGAGATAAATACTTTTTTCATCGCAGAAGTAATAACTAAATGAGGGCTTAAGCACCTCACTGCTTCCGTCCATCGTCCTGCGTGAGAACCTGCTCGGAGGTCTGACATTCATTAACTTTGTCTTAACTATGCCGGCCACTTGGACTGACATAATTAAAGGCTTATGTGAAAACTGGTTTGAGGATTAGCCCACAGCGGAAGCATAGGTCAAATTTTCTCAAACTGGGGCATAACTGCGTGTCCCGGATGGAGGAGAGATCCTCATCGTCCGGGGGACCCGGCCAGCATCATAGAGGGAAATAACACCCGTCTCTATGTAGTTGGATGCGGTTATGACGCAAGTACCCGAGAGGGGGTGGCAAAACTTTAGCGGTCGTTGATTCGGCCGATATTGCCATAAAGTCCACCATGAGTCATTCCTCTTGAGGTCCCAACTCGAATGCCATCCCATCCATCCGATATCCATCGTCCATCATCATCCTCGCAGCATCAGAGCGGGGTACCAACGGGAAAATAGACGGGAGCGTTCATTCAATTTTCGAATCATATTCGACCTCACCTGAACAAACCGCTACCTCCTTTACCACCTCGTCACATCATTTTTCACCCAAAACACTGCAATTACACTTTTCTTACAGAGAGAAGAACAATTCAAGAAAGAAGAGGAAAAGTACACACGACCATGGAGACCCTCACTAAGAGGGTCTCCCTACGGACCATACCTGGAATGAAGGCACCTGAGAAGAGCAAGCTTTGCGAGATGCTATTCGCTGAACTGGGAGTAACCCTGGTTAAGCTGATCGAAGTTTCCTCTGGCTTCATCGCCATTTGTGGGGAAACCAAGGATGTCGACCGGCTCCTGTCCGAAGAGGGAGCCGAAGTACTAAAATCAATTAATCTCGAAGCAAAGACACCCCCGCAAGTGGAAGCCAACCGCAGCATTATCTGCCGCAAAGTTGAAAGCTGGGTTGGTGAAATAAAAAATCAACGCTCATGGGCGAAGGTCAAAGAGATCAAATTCCGTGACCACACGCATGTTTTTAAAGTGACTTTTCTATCGAGAGAAATGGCACATGATCCCTGGATGCAAGATCAAACAGGAAAAGTTCCATAGCATCCAGATGTGCTTTGTGTGTTACAAGTTGGAAACACAAAGACAACGAACTACCCGAAAAAGGGGAAAACTGTGGTGCAACGAATGCGCCACAGAAGCACACCGCTACGATACCTGCAAAACACAGAGAAAAAAATGTGTGAACTGCAAGGGCAGACATAGGACGATGGCTCTAAAGTACCCAATGAGGAAAGACATGATAAATAAGAAAGATGGAGGAAGAAAAAAAGAAAAACTAAATATGTACGCAAGCACACTAAATAAAAACAAAGGGACGCTACCAACGATGGCATCCCCATCACAAATTAACTTCACCAATGACCTCAGTGTAAAAATCCTGATTTGCATCACGCATGCAAACGTGGCTAACGCGGTAAAGCCTCGGTGCTATAACCAGGTCCTAAACGCGCTAATTAAGGCAAACAACCTACCTTCGGTCATTATGCCCGCGAACCCTGAATGATCCAAGGTATTCAAGGAGTCGGTCATTAGGAGCAACGCAAATATCAAGTCTGGATTGGAAGAAGCAATGGAAGCAACCTCATCGGAGGAGTCCGAGGAGGAAGAATAAGAAGAGAAGGAAGACAATGAGGAGGGCCCATACACTCGTACACGAGCGACGAAGAGTAAGTTAATAACTCCTTGTCTACCACCGAAGAGTGAAAAGCCTGGGCACACTAAGACTGCCCCACAGGCCAAGAAGAAAAAAGAACAGGAGAAAACAGGTAATTACGTCTCATCATGGAACTGAGCGCACTAAGAATACTCGAAATCAATACCAACGGCTGGACGACAAAAAGGACTTTACAGAAATCTATTCAGGAGAAATTGGTGCAGATGTCATCTTGATTTCAGAACATGGGATCGACGCGTAATTCTGAAATGAAAATCTGGAATTACGATGTGTTAATCACAGATCATTCACAAGAGCGGTACGACGGTGCCGCTATTGCCCTAAAAAAAGGGATCAAGTAAGGGCCAATTAGAAATCTCGAAGAATTCTTTATCGCAATTGAGGTCGAACTCGACATTGAGAAGCTGGTCATCGCTGCCGGGTACCAACCGCCGAGGAGAGGATACTTACCAATCCATTCTCTCGCTGGCCTATTTGGCGGAAGAGCCCCCACCATATTAATGAAAGATCTGAACGCCAGATGTCGCGAATCCGGCTACAGGACCTTCAATGTAAATGGAAGGTGCCTAGACACTATGCTGGACAGAAACATGGTCCAGCCGATAGACACGGGCTTTCCCACCTTTGTCCGAGGAAGAAGTGCCACAAAACCAGACATATGTATGGCCAATCGCCAGTGACCATATAGGGCTCCTACTCACGATCAACAGGAACTCTATACAGGTCCCAGTTGTAGTTAGAAGAGACTACAGAAGAGCAGACTGGGCACGGTACGCGCATCTTCTCGAGACCTATCATCCTCCCAACCTGGATGAGGCAATTCTCGTGGAGATGACGAGGCACTCGATGACCTTAATGACCATCTCATCAACGCGGATATGGCTTGTAGCCCGAAAACCCAGTATAAGTCCATCTTAACCTACAGGTGGACTGGATGCATGAAAGAACTCTATCGTGAGTTGAAAGTAATGTATGAAATCAACATCAGAATGTATCGATTGTCTCTATACAGCGAAGTAAAAAGATCAAAGAACAGCTCAACCAGTTGATCCTTAAACAACAGTGGAGGCGTTGGGAAGATGCGATCGAGAGCCTCGATCAAAATGCAACCCCCAAAGATTTTTGGAATAAAATCAGGAGTCTCAAAGGATCAACTGGGAAAAAGAATGAAATAGAAATATTAAAGGAAGACGGAACCATCGAAACAGAAGAAAGAAGAATAGAAGAAATATTACGACGTTATTGGGAAAAATCTTCAGTATATTCGAAGAAGAAAACGAAGATTTTCATATAGAATTCGAGAACAACATTGTAGACGAGCTTAACGCACATATACATAGGACTCATCCTTACCACCAGGTAGAAAGACAACCCGACGGAGACGCCGAGATCACCGAAGAAGAACTACTCGGTGCGCCCCGCTCATTCCAATAGAAAGCCCCAGGATAATTAGGGCTTACGAAGCTAAACTTCGAAAAAACACCAGCGAACGTATCGAGTGATTGAGAACAATTTTCAATGCGTGTCTAAATATGGGATACTTTCCCGATGTTTATAAAACTGCAAAGATCTTGCCAAAGCACGGAAAGGACACTAATGTTAAGAGAGAGCTAACGGCCAATTTCACTTCTAGAATTTAGCGGGAAGCTCTTCGAGAAGATCCTCAACCGAAGACTGGTGTCTCACCTGGAGGAGAACTCCCTCTACAACTCATGTCAATACGGGTTAGAAATATGCGAACTACGGAGATGGCAATAAACGTCATCACGGAAAAGCTTGCCCAAGCCAAACGGGAAAGGAGTTACGTGGACATTGTTTTTCGGGATGTTTCAAAGGCGTTTGATAAGATGTGGCAGCGGGATATGCAGTTTAAGATCCTATAGTTGGGCCTAAATGAAAACTTAGAACTCTGTGACTATGTCATGGAGAGCGGCGTATGTCAGTTTAGGGTACACGGACGGACCGAAGTTTCCGCTCGATGCGGGCCTTCCGCAGGGAGGGGGGGGGGTTCTCTGTCCCTATTCGATATACACTGCGAATGTCCCAGCCCCTGTGTGTCCCTCTTCCCTCAACATTCAATACGCCGATTATTTCAACCAGATAATCACATGTGCATGGGGAAATGCGCCGTGGCAAGCTTGTATGACAGCGGCAGAAACGTTACGCGAAGAAATAAGAAACAAAACACCGATACACACAAAGAACAGAAAAAACAAACAATAAACACTAAGGACATATTTAAAGTAATATATTACAAAACAACAGTAAATGTACATTACATACCCCAAAACATTAAAAGTTATTAAGACAAATGGCTTGAACTTCATAAAACAAAAACCATAACGAAAACAGCAAAGGAAACAGCGGAAAACAACATTTATGAAAGTGATAGTCCTGACCATTAGGCGCCTAGCATCCCTTTGCACCCTATCACACTTCTTTCTCTTTTTACCACTTGTCTATTTTCAGTTATCAATCCACACACACACACCTTTTTTTTTTCCTTTTGCATATACACACATTAATTCGCAATTCACCTATTCACATTTCATCACTTTCATTAAAGATTACATAGAGTAGAGTCGTCAAGTCTGGTGGTGGCAAAGGAGTTAAAGTGAAGGCCAAGCACGGAAAACGCTATCATCAGACAACAAACACCGTAGTGTGGGGAAGCTCTCTTCACATAAATTACATACCCCAAAACATTAAGTTATTAAGACAAATGGCTTGAACTCCATAAAACAAAAACCATAACGAAAACAGCAAAGGAAACAGCGGAAAACAACATTTATGAAAGGGATTGGCCTGACCACCAGGCTAGCATCCCTTTGCACCCTACCACATTTCTTTCTCTTTTCACCACTTGTCTTTTTTCAGTTATCAATCCACACACACCTTCTTTTCCTTTTGCATATACACACATATCAATTCACATTTCATCACTTTCATTAAAGATTATATAGAGTCATCAAGTGTAGTCGTGGCAAAGGAGGAAAAGTGAAGGCTAAGTATGCAAAACGCTATCATCAGACAACATACATCGTAGTTTGGGGAAGCTCTCTTCACACGAATTGGAGAGAGCCCCAACAAGTATAGAATCCCGCTACCAGAGGGGCCCCCATGGGGCTAGCCCTTAAAGAGAACACACGAGTTCCCCTCCGCGTTATAGGGGGGGTGCTGAACCTACAAGACCCGCCGTCATAGAATTTCTGTTCGAAGGTCTTACCCTCCTCATCATGAGGCTAAAGCCACTCCGAATGGATATGCCGCCATTTGTCAATCGATGGAGGACGTGAAGCAGCTCGTATCTGAAAAGGCCAAGAAGGAGCTTCAGAAGATCGGGCTGGAAGCGTCAATACCACAGGACATCCTCGTTCGCCGGACCATAATCCTCAGATGGCTCGACCCGTTTTTCTCAGATAACTCCTGCAAAGATATCAGGGGATAGCTGATTGGGCACAATTGGGCGAAAATCACCAAGGTAGAGAAGTTCGGAAACCGATTCATCAAAATCGTCTTCGAGATCATCGAGATGGCTGACGGGGCCAAGAAGCAAGGCCTCCTAGTATTTTACCTTCGAGTGGCCCCAGAGCAAGTCGAGGCAGAGGAGTACGTTCACGTGGACTGCTGCTATAGATGCTACGTAATCGAGAAGCTCCCGACGCGTGAATGTAAAGAAACCTAAGTCACGTGCTCCAACTGCGCACAGTCCGGGCACGAATGGAGAAAATGCGTGGCTGAGAAGACGAAATGTATTAGCTGCTGAGGGGACCACAGAGCGCTACCCACAAAGTGTCCCATTCGTAAGGAAGCGATTCGCGCAAAGAGGGAACAGTCCAAAATGGAAAAGGAGGCAAAGGCAAAGTCGGAAGCAACGGCTACGCAGAACAAACATGGAATAACGGCGTCGAAGCTTGTGATGCCAAGCGAGGGTAGGGACATAATAGCCATGGTCATTTTTGCCCACCTGGCAAACCTGGCAAATCCCGGCACTTTTGTGAAGGAATTGAACCGCCTCGTGCAGAAGAACGGGACTAACAAGAAGCTGTGGTTCCCGCCTAATCCCGTCTCACAAGACGTCCTGCAAATTCAACTGACCGAACTTCCCCACGTAGAAGAAAAGACTCAAACAGAAAAAGAAGAGCAAGGCCAAACGGAAAAAGAAGAGTCCGCAGATGAAGAAGTCAACACTGACAAAAGCCACAAGTTAAACTCGAAGAAAAAAAAGAAACAGAGAGGAAAGAAAAAAAGAAAACGTATATTCTTCGGAGACAGCACTACGCCACGGTGTTTTTCGATCTGGAGAAGGCCTATGATACCGCATGGCGATACGGTATCATGGAGACTCCACACGATGGGGGCGAGGGGACGCCTCCCAATGTTTATATCTGAATTTTTGCAAGATCGTCGATTCCGCGTACGGGTGGGGGGAGCCCTCTCCTACCCAATGGAGCAGGAAGAGGGTGTCCCGCAAGGAAGTGTCCTCAGTGTCACACTCTTTGCCCTGAGCATCAACGGCATCACCTCGGTGCTGCCGGAAGAAGTTCTCGCTACGCTCTACGTTGACGACCTTTCGATCTCTTTTGGCGCGGCCCAGATGCCAACTATGGAGCGTCGACCCCAACAGGCATTGAACCGCGTCTCTCGTTATGCCGAAGCGCACAGGTTTCGGTTTTCTTAGGCCAAGACTAAGGTGGTGCACTTCTGCCGCCATCCACGGCTTCACCCCGACCCAGATTTGTTTCTTAATGGGGTGCGCTTGGATGTGGTGGAGTCGCCCTGTTTTCTCGGTCTTGTATTCGACCGACGCCTCACCTGGGAGGCTCATATTCGCAGCCTTAGGGTCTCTTGTACCCGCGCCATGGACATTCTCCGTTACGTGACGTTCAGCGCTTGGGTCGCTGATAGGGCTACTGCCCTACATTTTATCGATCCTTTGTTCGTTCGAAGCTGGACTACGGATGCGAGTTTTATGCATCCGCAGCCGAGCGTTTATTGCGGAAGGTGGATTCGATCTACCACGCTGGCCTTCGCCTTGCGACCGGTGCCTTCCGCACTTCCCCCATTGAGAGCCTGTTGGTCGATGCTGGGGAGATGCCACTCGCTCTGCGCCACGTGCAGTGCATCACTTGCCTGTACGCGCGAGCCCGGCGCCTTACATCAGTCGCCAACAGCTCTCACTGCATCCGCAGTTGATCTCGATGGTGTCTAGGCCGCCGACCGAGAGACGCCATTCATACCCTAAGCCCGAGATATGCCAGTCATACCATGAGCCCTTTGGGTTTAGGGCCAGGAAACTCCTTCGAGAGCTAGATATAGCTCTCGGGCCGGTGGCGCCCCTGGTTCTGCCCAGGACGCCACCCTGGAGGGTACCACATTTGGCTATTTGTCGCCACGCCTCTGCTCCCAAAGCTTGTACGGCGCCGGGAGTATTGCGTTCGACCTTTCTGGAGCACACCTCGTGTCACGCTGGAACCGTGCCAGTGTATACGGATGGCTCCAAGTCCCGAGAGGGGGGCGGCTTCCACGCTGTATCCCCTCTGTTTGAAGTCAGCGGGGCTCTGCCAGGCGCTGCGTCTGTCTTCACGGCCGAGTTGGTGGCAATACACCACTCGGTACTAGAGATTACGCGACGTGCCCGGTTCAGAGACCGGATTGTGATCTATAGCGACTCACAAAGCGCCCTGAGTGCTTTCGGGGCATTGGAATCTCCGCATCCCCTGGGTCGCGGTATCCGTGACGCCACGGTTATGGCGAGCCGGGCAGATGTCGAGATTATCTTCTGCTGGGTTCTTGGACATGTAGGAATTGCGGGGAATGAGCGCGCCGATGAGGGCGCCAAAGAATCCGCGAGAACTCTGCTACCGGACCAGCGTTTCACTCTTCCTCACACCGACTTCATGGCAGGAATACGGGCAGCTCTTCGGTCTGCTTGGCAAAGAAGATGGGAGACGGTCGCAGGGAACTTTAAGTTGCGTGCCATTGCGCCACGACTATTCCCATGGACCTATCCCCCAATGCCGCGACGGCTTCAGGTCGCTTTCTGTCGTCTCCGAATCGGACACACTCGTGTGACGTATCGCTATTTGATGGAGCGCTCGCCTGCGCCCTATTGCGACGACTGCGTCGTTCCCCGGACTGTTCGGCGCATTCTTGTCGAATGTCCCAGTCTAGGTGATCTCCGCGCACGTTACTTGTCCTGGTACCGGGATGGGTGGGGTCGCTACCGCCTCTCCCTTGTGCTCGGGACGAGTGCGTGCACATTGACTGGTGGACTTGTTGACTTTTGGGGGGATGCCGGCTTTCTCCCTATTATTTAAGCAAGGTTTGTTTTTTTTATTTGTTTTGTTTTTGCATTTATTTTTTTATCCTTTAGGTTGTACGCTCTTGCGCCGGGGGGACCTCCCCCCGACGCAGGAGCTTGCTTCCTTTACCCCTTTCTGGGTTGTTTTTTTCGTCTCTTTAATTTTATTTTAAAGTAGCCTAGAACTGGGCCAGTTTTAATACAGCGACTAATGCCCAAGTAGGCAGTCGCCAGATGAGCTCTTAAAAAAAAAAAAAAACATCCGGGCAAGTTCATACCTCATACTGTATCTAACTTTTATCAAATTTTCCGCCAGATAGGCTCTTAAAATTAAAAAATATATATCAAATTTTCATTCCTTCCTTTTCACTTGTACCTCAACCTACGAGAATGGTGGGGGGGGGGGGCGTCCTTAACCTTTCATCTTTCTGATAATAAAGTTATATAGAGTAGAGAGTAGTAATTATCTTTTGAGACTAATCTTTCATCATGTCTTCTCGTGGCATAGGAGGAAATGTTAAGGGAAGGTTCTGAGAACGTCTCCCGCCAAACAAAATATTTTTCACTCACGAGAGGAAGCAACTATTCTTAATCTTGGAAAAGTTGAGTTCAAGAAGAAGAACAGGAGAATTAATCAAAGGGCCCCATGGAGCCGGCCCCTCAAGAAACCAGACGGGTTCCCCCACCCCACCCTACGGGGGGGAACTAAACCAGATCAGCCGACGGTCATGAATAAGATATTTGGAATGCTCTCATCGAAACGCCTTCAGGTTACGCGGTCATTTGCAACAACATGCAGGACGCGGAGAAGCTCGTATCAGAAGAGGCCAAGAAACAACACCTGCAAAAAATTGGGCTGGAGGTAATCATCCCTCACGAGATCCTCGTTCAACGAACCATCATCCTTTGTCGGCTTGACCCCTTCTTCTCGGATAACTCCTGTGAGAAAATTAAGTCCGAAGTGTCCGATAAATAAATTGGGCCAATATAACTAAAGTAGAAAAATTCGGGAAGGCCAACAATATAGTAATGGTGGTATTCTCCAACATTGAGATGACGCCTCGGGCAAAGAAGGACGGACTGTTAGGGTTTCTACCTTAGGGTAGTTCCCGAACAAATTGAAACAGAAGAATTTATCTCCAAAGAGAGCTGCTTTAAATGCTACGTGGTTGAGGAGCACCAAACTGCACCGAATTCGATCACGGACGGAAAGAATGCAGAGCCAAATAACGAAATGCATTAACTGCGGTGGTGGAAACAAAGCCATGAAAATGAGATGTTCCATCCGAAAAAAGGAGATTCAAGAAAAGAAAGAGAAGCAGAAAAAGGAAAAGGAGGCAATGGCAAAGTCTTAGCTCGATGCAGCCACACCAAGGAATACCTAAACCGCGTGAAAACTGGTCATGTCAAAGGAAGGAACCAAAATAATGGCCATGATAATGTTTGCCCACTTAGAAAATTTGGCTCGCCCCGGCGCGTTTGTGGAAGAGTTAAATTAACTTCTGCAAATGAATGGTGTAAAAGAGAAACTGGTTCCCGCCGAAGCCTGCGTCCAACCAAATACTCAAAATACAATTCGCTGACGAGCAGCAAGAAGAAAAGAAAAAGGAAACGACGAAAAGAGGAATCGAAAGAAGAAGAAAGTGCAAAAAATGAAAACCCAAAGAAGAAAAACAGAGAAAAGTGAAGAAAAATAAAACCAAAGAAGACGAAGAAAAAAAAAACAACAGAAGAAGAGGACGAGGACGAGGAAATCCTAAAGTACCCAGGAATTCCTCTCACAGAAAAGAAGGAAATACTGGAGATGAGATGCTTTTTTAACAAGGAGTAACAAGGAAAGTAAGTACCCTAGGAGACCTTACGGTCCATTCAAAGAGGGTATATTTGGACTAGCAATCGAGCGGGCACATGGTTGCTCAATTGTTTTGGGTCCCTAAACGGCCACTTTTCAAGACTTTGTCTAGTCTTGACTTGAACTGGTCAACAGATTCACTGTTGACAACTTCCACTGGAAGTGCGTTCCACTTACCGCAGATACTGTAGGTGAAAAAGTTTCCACACAGATTGTGGTTGTAACGCTTCAGTTCAAGTTTGAAGCCGTGATTGCGCGTTCTGTTCTCACATAGTGTGAAAATATCCCGGTAGTCAACATTGTCGAACCCTCGAAGTATTTTGAAGATTTCGATGTGCTGACCACGCAGTCTACGGGTTTCCAGCGAGAACAGATCTAACTCCCTTAGTCTATCCTCATAACTTTTATGTCGGATAGAGGGAATCAGCTTGGTTGCCCTGGCTTGTACGCGTTCCAATCTCGCGATGTCCTTTTGCAATGAAGGACTCCAAAATTGTACGGCATACTCCAGGTGCGGTCGGACAAGTGAGTTGTACAGGCACAGTACAATCTCCTGGTTCCGATAACCAAACTGCCGCTTAATATAGCCTAGCATCCTTTGGGCCTTTTTCTCCGCCTCAATGCACTGTTTCGAGAACTTGAGGTCACTAGTGATTGTTACACCCAAGTCCTTCTCTGTGTCACTTGATTCAAGAGCAGTGCCCTTAAGGATATACTGAGATTGGGGGTTTCTGTGGCCGATATGCATCACTTTGCATTTCCCCACGTTAAAAGGCATTTGCCACGTGTCCGACCACTCCCCAATCTTCCCAAGATCTTACTGCAGTCGGGCAGTATTTCCATCTTTTGCAACGTTCATACCAAGCTTGGTATCGTGGGCAAATTTGGAAATCTTTGCAACCATGTCACCGTCCATGTCGTTGACGTAGATGATGAATAGTACTGGTCCCAGGACAGAACCTTGAGGCACCCCGCTAGTAACGGGCACCCACTCAAAAGACTGTCCATTCACCACCACCCGTTGCCGTCTGCCACTTAGCCAGTTCTCGATCCAGCCGGCTACCTTTCAGTCTATTCCAAGCGCTCGCACTTTCCGGAGAAGGCGGCGGTGTGGTACCTTATCAAAGGCTTTCTGAAAGTCTAGGTAGACCACATCCACCGCCTTGTCCCGATCGTGCTCACTGAAAACGAAGTGGAAGAATTCTACAAGGTTCGTCAGGCATGACCGTTGCCTTCGAAAGCCGTGCTGGAAACTCCTCAGTAGCAGGTTTGAGTCTAAATACGACGTCACTTTGTCCACCCACCATGATGCTTTCCATGAGTTTACCGACTATCGAAGTCAGAATGATAGTCGGTAGTTCGACGGTTGGTTACGGTCTCCTTTCTTGAAGATAGGAGTCACCTCCGCCTCACGCCAGTCTCTAGGAACGCATTTGGTCCGGATTGACATGTTAAAGATAGTGCACAGATGTCGTGATACTTCATCGCACACTTCCTTCAACACCTTGGATAGAAACCCGTCCGGTCCTGGGGACTTATTCGTCTTTAGGTCAGCGATCTTTTTCTTTATTTCTCCTTCGGTGAAGTCCATTGCCTCCAGCTTTTCCCCCGAGTAGTAATCCGTCGGCTGGGGAATGGGACCACACTCTTCAGTAAACACTGAAGAGAAGTAGTCATTGAGGAGGTTAGCATTTTCTGCATCTAAGTGCTTTAATGCCCCCTCCTCATTTCTCAAAGGGCCAATCGTTCGACGGATTGGTTTACGGCTGTTCACATATCCAAAAAACTCCTTGGGATTCTCTTTACAGAGTCTCGCCACTCGGAGTTCCTCAGACCGCTTAGCCGCCCTTATGCTGGACTTCACTCTCCTAGCTAGCCTCCGGTATTCGTCAAATTACCCGAGATCTTCGATTGCCGGTACACATTTCTCTTCTCCCTAATCAGTTGCCCGATTTCTCGATTAAACCACTTTGGTTGAACAGAGGACCGATGGGGGCATTTCAGAGGGATGAAACGCGATTGAAGACTCATGAATGTGGTTTTGAAACTGTTCCAAGAGTCTTCAACAGCCTCGCACTCTTCTAGCCTCGCGTCAGTCAGTCCCGTGCGTAGACCTGCAAAGTCTGCCCTTCTCAAATCGAGTTTCCTTGATTTACTAGTTGCAGGCTCTGCCTTGGGGATTTTGACTACAAATTTAATTAGTTGGTGGTCACTGCCACCGAGCTCTTCGCCAACAGAGAGGTCCTCAACGATGTCATCCTCAGAGGTGAAAACCAAGTCGAGGATATTGTCTCCTCTCGTGTGCTCTCACCCATTGAGGCAGTAACTCGTTGTTCGTGAACTCCAGGAGTAGTGCGTTCTCGCCACAGGGTTTTCTATTTTCCCAGTCAACTTGTGTGTTGAAATCACCCATGACGATACACACTCTGTCTTCGACAAGTTCTCCTAGTAGCTGGTACAGATCTCTGTCCTTTTCAACGAGTTGGGCAGGAGGTCTATAAAGCACCAGGATCCTGTGTTTGGCAGGACCTATCTCTAGGTCAACACCTAGTAGTTCATGGTCGGATACTATGTTGCATTCCGTTGAGTTGAGAGTATCCTTGACATACAACATCAGACCGCCACCCTCTCTGTCTGGCCTATCTTTCTGGAAGAGCTGGTAACCGGGAATCGTGAATTCACCTTCAAAATCTCGGCTTGAGGTTTTAATCCACGTCTCCGTTATGGCCACCATCTCAGGTTCCTCTGTTGCTACGAGGCCACGGAGCTCAAGAAACCTATTCCTGATTGACCTCGCGTTGAACAGAAGAACTTTTAGGGAGTCCCCCAGTGTAGGACTCCCTACGCTCTTCCGTTTTCCGGCTTCTTTTGTGTGGTAGTACCCCTATTTGCCACATCTAAGAACGTCGTTCCAGGAGTGACACGGGCATACTATCTTATGTCCGCCTTCACTCTGGGTCGGACGCTCCTCTGCGTCCGCTCTACGACATCCTGGATTAAATTACAGAGTACAGCCTTTCCCTTAAATGAAAGGTGCACTCCGTCCCTTTGGTAAAGGTCGTTTCGACCGTAACAGGTGCGGTAAGGGTCCAGAAAGAAGACCCCTTCCGCCGTACAGAGGTCGGACAGGTGCTGGTTCAGGGTCACGTTCCTTGAGTGAGCTGTCCGGCTAGGACCTCTTCTTGGGAGCATCCCTACAACGACCCGTTTGTGATTTCTCAATCCGCTGTCGTCCATGGCTCCCATGACCGTGTTGAGAATTTTCTCGCTGGGGCCTACTTTGCCTCCTCGGAGGTAGAGGTCATTCCCACTCACCATCAGGGCAACGACTGAATTCTCGGAGATCTGAGATTTCGCAGCCTCTTCCTGATGTGGTGGCTTCCCCGTCCTGGCTGGCAGCATACCTCCACACTAGTGCGAAGGCGGGCCGCTAGCAGGGGCTGCAAACCTCTTGCTTGGGAATCGCCCACAAGGGTAACCCTCGGACATTTCCGTGCAGAGGTTTGAGGCTTTCCTTGTGGAAGCGAACTCTCGGTTCCCTCTTTCTTCTCCATCTTATTTTTCTTCTTTTTCTTATTCATCTTTTCCCCGCTATCTTCCTTTGTTTCTATCTTTTCTTCCTGTGCTTCAACTTTCTCTTTTCCAGCTTCTACTTTATCTTCTGTTTCAACTTTCTCTTCTTCCTGTTTCTTTCCCTTCCTTTTCTTTTTCTTTGAGGGTTTATCCGTAGCATGTGGACCTAGCTCTGGGGGTAATACTGCAGATGCAGTGTTTAGTACAGGGCTTGACGTTAGCTCTGCTATTCTGACCTCTAGCCTGCGAATCAGTCCGGCGTGTTCTAATTCGAGGCTGCTTATTTTCTCCTCCAACTTCCTGGATCTTTCCTCGGAAACCCTGCATGTTTCCTTTAGCTCCTTGATTTGGCCGTTTAAAATACAGTCGGTGCAGGAACTGGCCGGGTGGCATTTCGAAAAACACCCCTCCGGAAAGTCCACGCACCACTTATCTATGTGGCATATTGCGCACGTGTATTTTAGAGCTCCTGGTCCTTTCTTGCCGGTCATTCTGAACACTTTCTCTCTTTCAATACTTTGCGACCAATCAATGATAAAAAGGGGGGTTGGTGAGTTCTCCCCGCGTGAGTCGCTCCCGCCTATTGATCGGAGTCGTTTCGGAGTCTTCCAGAAGGCACGCTCCATGTGCTGCTGTTCGTCCGACCGAGTCGTCAAGCCTCGGCGTGCCGTGGCTCCCAACCAAGCAGCACAGACGGTCCCCGAAGGGGCTATCGATTTGTCACCAGGTGAACAACAACGAAGCACGCCCCTTACTAAACTCCTACTAGTTCCCTTCACAACGGCCAGGATCTCGGAGCAGCGCTCAATGGATATCCCGCCCCACCAAGAGACTCGACCCAAGGCTTTTTATTGGCCTGGCAACCAACCTGGGAACAAAGGGCCGTCTCGGACCGATGCTACCAGAGGCACCCGTCAACGGGCACTGGGAACGGTCAATAATTACGTGTCAGGGAAGGGGTTAACGGGGCACTACCCTTATCCCATTCATCGTGCCCCAACGCCTAGGACACCTCCAGTCCTAGTCTCTCGCAACCAGTTAGCGTCGATTGGCGTTGTTTATAGAGGTTCCAGAGCCTCTCTTCTGACGCGTGAGGTAGCTGCCAGGTCCTTATATGTAGATAGAGGGAAAAAAGGGAAAGAGTGACATGATAGGAGTAGGGTTTTTTTTGTTTATTTCTTTTTGTATAAGTGGGAGAGATAGGATATAAGTTAAAAAGGAGAAGGATAGAGAAGAAAAAGGAAGGAATGACGCACTTAGTCTGGAACCTGGTTTCCGACCAAATCGACAAGGGAAGCCCTACCAGGGGTACCCAGAAGAGGTACCCCCGCCGACATAGCTCGAAAAGTCAAAGATACACACAAGCTCTCTTCCCGCGACAAGGGGGCGTCACCTCTCCCTCTACTTTCTTAGAGAGAGAGAGAGAGAGAGAGAGAGGATGTGTCCCTCAAGGTCTTTGGATCACCAGTAAGCAGACCGCCGAAAGGAAACATCGAAGAACTCACGGACTGTATAAGAATGGGCAAATTCAAATGGACTTACGAGGGACCCTACTCACCAAAGGAAATAACAAGACTGCTGGAGGAAGGCACATATTACATACCGGACTAGTGCATCCATACAGTGAACCTGAATGTGTTCGAGATAATTAAAAATGGACAAAAGACCTATCAGATAGCTAAATAAGTGACCGATAAAAGTGAATAAAACGATGGGAATAAATTAAAGTGAAAGTGAATTACTAATGTGAAATAATATAAATAGAATTAGGCATATGTTAAAATTGTGAAATATGAAAAGGTAGAAATAAATAAAATAATCGAAAACATGAATAGACTAATAAATAAACGTAAATTATATTAAAATAATAGGGTATAAAATATAGGTATTAAAATAAAGAATAAGCAAAAGGATATAATATAAAGTAGCAATAAATAATATAAATTAAAAGTTAAAGAAATGTAGCAAAGAATAAAATAACAGTATTAATCGAAAACGAAAGTAAATGAATAAAAAGAGGAGTACAGAGGAGTCTTTCCCTTGCCGGATCTCTTCTTACGGAACTCTGCTCTGCGTCTGTGAGACTAACATAAGTGTCAGTTGAGAATTGGTCCAGGTCGCGGAAGAGATCCTGCTTTACCAGATCTTCAGATATGTCAGTCTCGTAGTCCCATTGGTAATGCCGGCCCCAAGGTCATCGACAATATCTTCTGGGCCTGCGTCGTCAGGAAACTGGTTCCCTTCGGCAGCATATACTTTGAGGTTTAATATTCTCGAGTAGTACATGTATCTGGGAGCCCGATTCTTTGAAGACGAAGACCTACTCGGAAGACGTGACTGCGAGGCCTTTTGGGGGCGAGGTGAATACTCCACCTTCTTAGGCCTCACAGCAGCGGCTTCCTTCCGTTTGACTTGTGCTTCTGTTGGGATAGTTGGTTGTGTATGTGAGTCAGTTTGTGCCTTCTGCTGGGCAGCCATAGCTTGCACTCGAGGATCCCGTGAAAGGGCATTACTCGTGTCCGGAGCTTTTTGGCCGCTCTTCTCGATCTGCGGTTTGAGATTTACTCGGAAGTACCTCGTTTTCCGGAACCACATTTTTTCCATGCCGTTATTCACGAACTTGGTGTTCAGTTCCTTCATGAAGGTGCCAGGCTTGGTCAAGTTAGCAATCTGTGCATAATATATGCAACACATTATTTTTGTCGATTTTTCGTTTTCAATATGCAGGTGCCTTGGCAACCTTCTCGTAGGTGGCGTTATCTTTCCTTTCCTCTTTTCTGCCTTTGTCTTTTGTTGTTTTCTGTATTTGTTCCTTCATTATTGGACAGGTCATTGCCATGGTTCTGTGTGGGCCACCACAATTGAGGCATTTCTGGAACGAACTTTTGCATTCGCGCCAGGAATGGTCTTGCCCGGCGCACATATAGCATACTGTGAGTGTAGAGTTGGGTCAAGTGGCGGTGGTGTATTCGTTGTACCTGTAGCACCTGAAGCACATTTGCAGGTCAACGAAATCCTCACTCAATCTGCTCGAGGCCGATGCGGACATTAAAGAGAAGGCCGTTTTATTTTGCCTTAATCGCCATTATGGTTTCGTAACAGACCTTTAAAAACGTGGGTGTAGTCTTTGAATTTGATTACTTCGGCTACTTTTGCCCCCTTATGTCCGAAGAATTTCGTATGTGATCTGGTCAATCGAATTTCCTACAACCCAGGGGTCGAGGCGTTGGCTGATAACACCTCTATGTGTGCGTATTTATGGCGCTGTCTGAGGTATGAGTTCAATTTTTAGAAGGGTTTCTTGATGCACGCTGATAGTAGAGGGTTTAGATGTCCGCCTCCTTAGCACAGATAGCCGCGTAGCAATTTGGTAAATCAATTAGCCTTATGAGGGCAATATTGAGCTCGCCGTAAATTGTCTCGAAGACCTTGCTCCTGTCTGTTTTTTGCCGGCCTGGCAAGGTCTTCGGGCAATATGCCGCGTCTCCCTCATCTCTCCGTCATTGCCCCCAAATGTAATTGGGTGTGTATGTAGTTTTAGGGATCCGTTATGAAAATAAGGAAGAGTGGTATGTGGAGAAGGTGGAAATTATCAAATAAACAAAGGCGACTTTACCTTCAGGCAGCGCAGAGGAGTCCTTCTTCCTTTCCCTCAACTAGCCCCGAACAAGGCCAGTCAAGGAGAAAATAGCCAATTCCGAATGTATCACTGCTAGTGTAATATACGGGCAAGCACAACAAAGGGGCTTCCAATCAACCTCATTTGAAATAAATCTAGTCCAAATTTTAAAAATTTGACCGTACCGATACACGAGTATGCAAAAGAATAGTCCAAGCGACAAATGCAGTCTTCACCACTATTAATCTAATTTGTTTTGCTTATATGTAATTCTTTTAATTATATGCAAAATACTCAATTCCTTAAACTCCATTCGTATAATAATAAACTAAAACTTTTGAGATCTGGAATTCTTGGACGAAATACATTTGATATTTACATCTCGCTACCCGGTAAAGGAGGTAACGGTTTGGGAGTCCGAAAAACGCATTCGCTCAGTAAAAAGAAACTGTGAGCACCACTTTACTGTGAACCAATTATAGAACTTTATAAGACTTCAAAATGCTCATAATTGAGGTGGTTTTGCGTCAAATGCGATTCTATAATGTGGTTCCAGCACAACACCACTCCACGCTAAGGATAAATTTTACACGGCTTTAGAAGGGGATGGGAGTCCTTTTAAATTTAAACGCTTAAGTTTTGGTCTAACCAATGGTGTTGCCTGCTTCTAGAAAATTATGGCGATTTCATTCGTAAAAAAATAATCTTTAGGACACGTATGTTTACCTAGACAATGTTGCTATTTGCGGCCGCACACAAGCGGAACATGATAGAAACCTAAGTAAAGTTTCTCGAAGCCGCTGAGAAACATAAAATGACCTTAAATAAAAACAAATGCACCTTTTCAACTAATAGATATGTATTCTAGGTTATCAAGTTTGCCAGAATGAACTTCGCCCATGTCCTTCAGGCCTTGCTGCTCTCAAGGATAAGCCCGCATCAACCAGCCAAGAATGAATATCTCGATTAGTCGGATTGCTTGCATACTACTCGCGGTGGGTTCCAAGAATACATCAACGAATTAGTCCCCTAATTAATTGCCAGTTTCCACTTTCTGAAAAAGCTACAAATGCGATCGAGGAATTAAAATCAGCTATTATTAATGCTGTTAGGGCAAAAATAGATTAAAATTTACAATTTACAATGGAAACTGACTCCTTAAATTCTTCCGAGAGAAATCACTGCTCTATCGAAAAAAAGTGGCGTCATTTTTTTCTTGGTCGTAAGTTTACCTTAATTACATATAAAAAAAATCTGTATCTTACATGTTTGATCCACGTCATAAGAGTAAAATAAAGAACGAACAGATTGCTAGATAGCGTTTAGAGTGGATGCTCTTTTGTTACGAAGTTATACATCGTCCTGGTTCGCTCAACAGAGCTGCTGGCGCATTATCGCGCACTTTCTGCTCAAGCATGACTCACAATGATCTTGCCGTGCTTCATAAAGCTTTGTTATCCAGGGATTACACGATTTCGCCATTTTATTTGAGTACAAAACTTGCCTTATTCCGTAGTGCAATGCGCTCTTTTGATCGAATCAGGATGGACTTTAAAGGGCCACTACCATCTTCTCTCTATTAGTATTTATTAATTCTGGTAGACGAATACGCGCGTTTTCCCTTTGCTTTTCCTTGTAAGGATATTTCTTCATCAACTGTTATAAAGTGTCAACGTTGTTTTCTCTTTTCGGGTTACCAGGGTACGTGCATTCGGATCGAGGTACTTCTTTCATGTCTGCTGAACTAAAATCATTTTTGCACGAGAAGGGGTTCAAACGAGTCGTTCAACACCTTATCATCCCCGGAATAGACATTGCGAACGCTATGTAGGAATTGTATGGAAAACTGTTACCTTGGCGTTGGAGTCTAGAAACCTGATCATTAACCATTGAGAACACGTCTTCCCGGATGCTCTTCATTCCCTTGCGTCCATTGTTATGTACTTCAACAAACTCAACTCTTCACGAACGTTTATTTCATTTTCTCGAAAGACCACAACGGGAATGAATATACCTAGCTAGCTTGCTTCTCCTGGTAAATTACTGCACTTCTCCGACTGGAAAAATGTCATCTGCGAGACCCATCGTAGACAGCACTACGCAACGGTATTTTTTTATTTGGAGAAAGCCTATGATACCGCATGGCGATACGGTATCATGCAGAATCTCCACACGATGGGGGCGAGGGAACGCCTCCCAATGTTTATATCTGAATTTTTGCGAGATCGTCGATTCCGCGTACGGGTGGGAGGAGCCCTCTCCTGCCCAATGTTGCAGGAAGAGGGTGTCCCGAAGGGGAAGTGTCTTCAGTGTCACACTCTTTGCCCTGAGCATCAACGGCATCACCTCGGTGCTGCCGGAAGATGTTCTCGCAACGCTCTACGTGGGCGACCTTTCGATCTCTTGGTGCGGCCCAGATGCCAACTATGGAGCGTCGACTCCAACAGGCATTGAACCGCGTCTCTAGCTATGACGAAGCGCGCAGGTTTCGGTTTTCCTTGGTCAAGACTAAGGTGGTGCACTTCTGCCGCCATCAACGGCTCCACCCTGACCCAGACTTGTTTCTTAATTGGGTGCGCCTGGAAGTGGTTGAATCGCACCGTTTCCTTGGTCTTGTATTTGACCAACACCTTACCTGGGAGGCTCATATTCGCAGCCTTAGTGTCTCTTGTACCCGCGCCATGGATATTCGTTCCGTGACGTTCAGCTCTTGTGGCGCTGATAGGGCTACTGCCTTACTTTTTTATTGATGTTTTGTTCGTTCGAAGCTGGACTACGGATGAGAGTTTTATTCATCCGCAGCTGAGCGTGTATTGCGGAAGGTGGACTTGTTCCACCACACCGGCCTTCGCCTGTCGACTGGTGCCTTCCGCACTTTTCCCCATTAAGAGCCCTACTTGTCGATGCTTGGGAGATACCACTCGCTCTACGCCGTGCACAGTGCACTATTCGCCTGTACACGCGAGCCCGACGCCTCCCTCATTCGCCAACAGTTCTCACTGCATCCGCAGCATATTTCGACGGTGCATATGCCGCCGAGAGACGCCATTCATACCCTTAACCCTTTGGGTTTAGGGCTAGGAAACTTTCCAGAGCTAGGTATAGGTCTCGGGCTGGTGGCACCCCTGGTTCTGCCCAGGAGGCCACCCTGGAGGGTACTACATTTGGCTATTTGTCGCCACGCCTCTGCTCCCAAAGCTTGTACAGCGCTGGGAGTATGGCATTCGACCTTTTCGGAGCGCACCTCGTGTCACGCTGAAACCGTGCCAGTGTATACGGATAGCTCCAAGTCCCAAGAGGAGGTCAGCTTCCAGGCCGTATCCATTTTGTTTGAAGTCAGCGGGGCTCTGCCAGGCACTGCGTCTGTCTTCACTGTCGAGTTGGTGGCAATACACCACTCGGTACGGGAGATTACGCGACTTGCCCGTTTCGGAGACCGGATTGGTATTGTGGTTGTGATTTATAGCGACTCACAAAGTCCCCTGAGTGCTCTCGTGGCATTAGAATCTCCACATCCCCTGATTCGCGATATCCGTGACGCCACGGTTTTGGCGAGCCGGGCGGATGTGGAGATTATCTTCTGCTGGGTTCCTGGACGTGTAGGAATTGCGGGGAATGAGCGCGCCAAAGAGTCCGCAAAGCTAGGACGACCGGACCAGCGTTTCGCTCTTTCTCACACCGACTACTACATGGTAGGAATACGGGCAGCTCTCAGAACTGCTTGACAAAGAAGATGGGAGACGGTCGATGGAAACTTAAAATTGCGTCCCATTGTGCGGCGACTGTTCCTATGGACCTACCCCCCGATGCTGCGAGGGTTTCAGGTTGCTTTCTGTCATCTCCGAATTGGACTCACTCGCGGGACGCACCGCCATTTGATGGAACGCTCGCCTGCGCCCTACTGTGAAGACTGTGTGCGTTGTCCCCCAGACTTTTCGGTACATTCTTGTTTAATGTCCCAGTCTGTGCGATCTTCGCGCACGTTACCTGTCCCGGTACCCGGGATGGGCGGAGTCGCTACCGCCTGTCCCTTGTACTCCGGATGAGTTCGTGCACATTGACTGGTGGACTTATCTACTTTTGGGAGGAGGATGGCCTTCTCTCCTTATTTAACTAGGTTTCTTTGGATGTTTTTTGTTTTTTTTGTAGGTCGCACGTTCCTGCGCCGGGGGACCTAGCCCCGACACTTGAGCTTGCTTCCTGTTTCTTGCCTTCTTTTTTTTATTGTTTGTTTTTTTTTATTTTAAAGTAGCTAGTACTAGGCCGTGGTGAATACGGCGACTTATGCCCAAGTAGGCATTCGCCAGATGAGCTCTTAAAACTGAAAAAAAAAGGTTAAAACGACATGCACGGAATAAGGACGATCCCTTAGGACGCGAAGTGGAACTAATCGAAGCCAAATCATAAATATGCGCACGTTAGATTTCCAGACGGCCGAGAAGATATGGTGGCTATCCATGAGAGAGCCAGTTATACGAGATCGAAGATATTCATAATCTTAATTCCGATACAAAATCCCCCTTTCCATCTCTTGATACTCCCGTAAATGTTGAAACTAACGAGATCCTAATTCATTATGTCATGATGTTTCTACTCCTGTTGCTCTCCCTGAAGCCTGCCCTTAAAATATTCCTCGTCGATCTACTCAACATCGAAAGCTTGTTGACTCTTCTATTGAAAACGATGCATCTCATGATGTTCCTCCTCCAGCTGCTCCCCTGACGCCTTTCCTTAAACTATTCTTCGTCGCTCTACTCGACCTAGAAAGACTGTTGAACGTTACATTGAAAACTGCTAGATTCTGTAAATACTCATTAGACGCTTGATCTAGTATTTCATTGTATTTTAGCCTTTTTCTCTTTGCAAAGAGGAAGATTGTTATAATTTGTTTGGGATTAAGTTCATAACTAACCTATTCTTCGTCGCTCTACTCGACCTAGAAAGACTGTTGAACGTTACATTGAAAACTGCTAGATCCTGTAAATACTCATTAGACGCTTGATCTAGTATTTCATTGTATTTTAGCCTTTTTCTCTTTGCAAAGAGGAAGATTGTTATAATTTGTTTGGGATTAAGTTCATAACTAACCTATTCTTCGTCGCTCTACTCGACCTAGAAAGACTGTTGAACGTTACATTGAAAACTGCTAGATCCTGTAAATACTCATTAGACGCTTGATCTAGTATTTCATTGTATTTTAGCCTTTTTCTCTTTGCAAAGAGGAAGATTGTTATAATTTGTTTGGGATTAAGTTCATAACTAACCTATTCTTCGTCGCTCTACTCGACCTAGAAAGACTGTTGAACGTTACATTGAAAACTGCTAGATCCTGTAAATACTCATTAGACGCTTGATCTAGTATCTCATTGTATTTTAGCCTTTTTCTCTTTGCAAAGAGGAAGATTGTTATAATTTGTTTTGGATTAAGTTCATAACAAACCTATTTTTCGTTCTTTTATTACGTATTACTTTGTTTAAAGTAAATTTAGCGAAGTTCAAATATTACCTGAAAGTATGAAATAGAATTATTGTCGACGATAATGTATGAAAGTAAAGATCTTTCTGTTCCTCTAATAACTGGACTCCTAGGTTTGTGAAACCAACATTATGCCACTTATACATTGCCACTAATAATTCTTTGTGAAATGTACATGTGCCTATATTTGTGTATGTGTGCTTATGCGAGAATGTGTTTATTAAATGTATTATTTTCTTAGTATTCTTATGTTCTGTGTTTAATTCAGTGAAATTCTTTCCTTTGGGCTCCATCGTGATTCTCTTCTGCCAGGTTCCTGGACATGTGGAAATTGCGGGAATGAAGGCGCTAAAGATTCGTCAAGGACGGCGTCCAGGCCAGTGTTTTGTTCTTCCTCACACCGACTAAATGTCAGGGATCAAAGCAGTCCTCCGGGCTCCCTGCTAGAGAAGTAGGAGACGGCCGAGGCGAACTTAAAGTTCCCCACCAATGACGTGACGGCTTCAAGTGGCTCTCTGTTATCTTCAAATTGGGAACACTCGTCATTTGATGGAGTGTTCGCCTGCTTCGACACCTTCTTGTTGTTGAATGTACCAGTTTGGCCTATCTTCGCCTACGTTATCTGTCCCGGTGCCGGAATGAGCGGAGTCGCTTCCGTTTGTCCCTTATACTTGAGACGGGTTCCTGCATAGAAACTTGAGACTTGTAGACTATGACTTTTTAGAGTAAGCTGGCCTCCTCCATTTTATTTGACTCTTGTAGGGTCATGTTCCTGCGACAGGGGGGGGGGGGCAGGTAGGCCTCCCTCGACCCCGGAGCGTGCTCCCTTAGTTTTTTTATTTGTTTTGGGGAATTTTTAGAAAAAACCTTGAACTAGGCTGAAAATTTAATTACGACCACTTATCCCCTATGCCCTTGAAGGCAGTCGCCAGATGGCCATGTAAATAAAAAAAATTGTGTGAGCCTCACAGTTCTATAATGGTGATTACATTCGTTAAGTTCATTCGGTTCTCGGGTGAGAACCACAGAGGGAAAGAAGATAATGACATACAAGAGGCGGTCAATAGGTTTTGCGAATCGGTAGGGCAAAACAGAGGAAGGGGGATGGCTGTTTATGGGGGTGTTAGGACAAGTTATGACAAGTCAGGACCTGCACCCGCACGCTCCTGCCTCGTCTATTTAAGAAGAAGGAGCTGATCGCAGATCGTCAGTCACAAATTTTTCAACAATGGAGAAGGTTGAGCACCGCGCAGTGATCAAATCTTTGACCAAGGAAGGCAAGAATGCAAAAGAGATCCATGAACGCATGGTTGCAGTATACACCGACACCGCCCCTTCCTATGCAACCATTGCTCGGTGGAATAAAGAGTTCCGCCATGGTCCTGAGTCCCTTGAAGATGACTCCCGTCCAGAACGCCTGGCAGACGTGACCAACGAGGACAATGTGGCCCGTGTGGAGAGTATTATCCTCGAAAATCGACGGGTTAAGGTCGAAGAAATCGAACGAGAACTTGGAATATCACATGGAAGTGTTATCAACATCATCCAGACAATTTGGTCATGACCAAGGTCTGTGCCCGTTGGGTCCGTAGAAACCTCACGCCCCATGATCGACTTTAACGTCGTCAAAGTCCACAAGGCCAGAGTTGCATAAGCTGCCCTGCGCAAGTGCGGATTCGAGGAGTCGCCTCCCCCCCCCCGTCCCCTACATTCCAGATCTGGCCCTTAGCGACTACTTTTTATTCTGTCAGCTCAAGGCTGCACTGCGTGGACACCGGTTTAGGCACGATGAAGATGTCCAGATCGCCGTCCAGGAGTGGATTGAAGAGCAGTCGGGAGATTTCTGGTTGTCGGGAATTCGAAGCCTCAGGGACAAGTGGCGCAAGTGCATTGAAGTCGAGGGTAGTTATATTGAAAAATAATAAAACACTTTTCCTCATATCTCGTTTCCTTATATCCGAATTGCAAAACTTATTGACCGCCCCTCGTAATTGACTTAGTAAGAAGCCTATTTCGGAAGCATCGTAACAGTGCTTCTTAGACAAAGGACATTGGTGCAGCGTTATTCCCATCGTTACGGGGTTTCGTTACGTTTGGGATATTAGTGAACAATTGTGGCATATTTTCCTCTTTGCCTTCTGTCGAAATTTCCGAGGCCTCTCCCTGGGAGCAGGTTCACTAAGAGCAGAACTTTTCTGACTAGTTGGTGAGTGTAGAACTATTTGCTGGTAGGGCCACTAGAACTGGCTGTACTACTACATACGCTGGATATCATAGTGATGTATGATTTTTTTTATTGCGGGTTTCATCCCTTAAATTAAGGTGGGAAGGTCACAGGGACTGAAGTTTTTTAAATAAATGACATTATCTGTATCTTACTCGGTCTCCATTGAGTATGAGTGGTCTGCGTCTTTAATAGAATATTTCCTACGGGGGAGATGAGTGCTGCGATCTTTCTCTTACGCCTTGTCATCGTTATCTCCATAGACTCGTAAATAAGCTTTAATGCTTTGGCTGTACCCGCACCATTATTTGTTCTCTCATTCTTTTTCTGGAGAATAAGGATGTTTGAAGGTGGGTTCTGGCATTTCGCGTTGTTGCTTTTAGTTGGGTCAAAAAAAAGAAAAAAAAGAAGTGAGATTTAGGGACTTTGGAGTGGAAACCTTAAATGCATGTAAATGAATTTTTACAGCGGGGTTGGTTGACGGATTTTAGATGGTGTTGACGTATCTGATTAGCCCCGCATAACTAACATTTCATTAACTAAATCTTTCTAAATATATTTGTAGTAATTAAGGTTTGCTGCACTTATTTATAATTGGGAGCTTATACAGGCCTACTGATTTCCGGTAGGTCTTTTGAAATGGAGAATGACCCCGATGGGTCTCCTGATAATATAAATCTTCTATTCAAATACTTAATAGTACCTGTAAAAGAAAATGATAAATTTAATGATAAGCCCCTTCAATTTAGCATTGCCCTTAAAAACAGTAATTTACCTAATGATATCCAACATCATGATGTAACTTTTACTGGTCGCACAAAAAATTGCATTATTAGTACCAGTACTAAGATTAAAAATATATTCTTAGATAGTCAGGTTTCTTACTAGGTGAGTGGAAAGTAACTTGTAAATTACTATCAGATCTTCCAAAATCCTATGGGGTTATTGGCCCAATTGCTTTAAATGAGAATGTAGTGGAAATAAAGAATGAATTAATATCTAAAGGCTACCCTATTCTATCAATGTCTCGTATCAATAAAAGAATAAAAAAAGATAACACTCCAACACAATTTATTAAAATTGACGGTAACACTTCAGTTTGGGGGCGCACGGTAGGTGGCGCTGTTAATAGGATACAATTTTGGGCTACAATTTATGTCTTATGACGTCAGACGGTAGCGTCAGATGTGAACAATTACAGCGTTATATTTTTCTGTATATAAGTATATACTGGGGGGCTGTGCCCCCAGACATCCCCAATTGATTGAAACTAAGGATCATCGCAGGGTGGTCCCGCCGCAGTGATATCTCCCCCACGAGCAGTCCCCTTGAATTTACTGTTTTTTCCCCAAACAGCTTTTTAGTGGCAGAAAAAAACTAACCTAATGACAAAAAATACTTACTTTTATAGGTTTCTTGATTAGTTTATGCGCCTCTAAATAATCTAAAAGTTTTTCGCGGTCATGCAAAATAAACCCAAATTCGAATTACGAAGAAGCACAACTAGAGCACGAAAAAGCCATAACGAAAGAGAAACATGCTAAGCGGGTTCTATTTATAGCTACGACGTTGCCAGATATTTAGTAAATAATACAGACTAAAAGTTACAAATTTGTAAAACAACCAAAAAATATAACGCCGTAATTGGTCACATATGAAGCTACCGGTAGTCTGACGTCATAAGAGATATAGTGTAGCCCAAAATTGTAGCCTACTAACAGCGACACCTAACGTGCGCCCCAAATCTGAAGTATTACAAAATTGACTTCTCAGTTGAAAATAAGCCAACTATAATTAAAATGCTGTATACAAATTTCAAAGGAAACGATTATACTCCACTACCGATACAACGCTTCAGATGTTAAAAATATGGACATACATTTAATTCCTGTCGATCAAGAGCAAAGTGTCTAATATGTAGCAATGACTACTCAGCTAAAGACTGCCCAAGAGTCACTTTAAAATGCGCAAATGGCAACTTAAACCATGTATCAACCTTCAAAGCATGCAAAGTATACCAGGAAGCTAAGAAAGTTGAAATCGTAGCAAAAAAGTTAAATATTAGTTATGAAAGTACTAAAACACAAATAAATGAAAACAATAATAAACCTTATAATATAAACTCTTATCAATCGTCTACTTCCAAGGAAACTGCTGCAATTATCCAAAACCCCCAAGAAGTTAACCAAGCTAGCTATGCGCATATCTTAAAAACTAACCTACAAGATAGAACCATCAATAATAATACAGCAAATGGCAAATCAATTCACCACCAAACCTTGATTAATAACCTCAATCCACTTGTTTATGATAAGACAAGCAATCCAAATTTTCTTACTAATTCAAATACATCCTTTACCGACCCCCTCAAAATTAGTAATCATCAAAATAATGTAAACGATACACATATTTACAACTTTCAATTAATTGCTTTGCTTAAAAGACTCTTGGGACAGAAGGAATTTGAAGAAGCATTAATTGAAGCAAAACAAATACACTCTCAATCTGCTGATACAACGCTTAATAATGAAACTCAACTAATATTAGGTGAAAAAGGGAATAAAAATCAGGAAATGCTCACTGAAGCTGATAATCAGGGCAAAACTGTCAGGCAAGGCACAAGTATTCCAAAACCTAATTAAAATAAACTAAACATCACTATATCTCATAAAAATGTAACCCCAGATAAAAGTAGACAAAAACCTCCCATTGTTGAAACAAATGATGCAGTTAATCTCAAAGGTAAAAATAAAACCCCTTAAATTCTGAACCTGAAAAAAATAAAAGAAACGGCAAAACTAATAATCCAAACCTAATCAAATCAAATAAAAGACCCGTTTGTAGTGCACCTGAACCTATAAATAAAAAAGCCAAGTAAAATGGATAATAAAACAAACAAGATAAAAATTTTGAAATGGAATTGCCAGAGCATATTTTCTCATCTATCGGAATTCAAAGTTTACTTATATGCTAACAAATCCCACTTGTGTTGTATATGCGAAACACGATTGGGCATCAAATCAAATGTTAATTTTATTAACCATGCAATTTTTAGAAGAGACAGAGATAGAAGGGGTGGAGGTATAATGATCTTAATTCGCAAAGACATTAACTATAAAATAATAAATCTAAATGACTATATTAACAAAGCCCTTGAAGCTCTGGCTATCAGAATTTATCTAAAAAATATTAATGCTGTAGATATACTCGATTTATATAATCCCCATGCAAACAATTCTATTGAACAAGAACTAGAATTCTATACTTCTTAACTAGGTAATAAATTAATTATTTGTGGTGATCTAAATCAAAGACTCCCGCATGGGATAATCATCTCAAGCGTGAACCTCTGCAACAAGCAACCGCTTTCAATAATTATATTGCCCAATCAGATCTAACTATAGCAACTCCTCTAGGTCTTAAAACAAGATATGACCTAAGAAATAACTCTTACGCAACTATTGACCTTACTTTAATATCAGCAATTCTTTCGGATAAAACTGAAATAAACTTGGGTAGAGATCTCGGCTCAGATCATATCCCAATCCTTATCCATTTATCTGAACTAATAACTGTATCTAACATAGGAAAAAGACCAGATTGGAAGATAAAAAATAACAAATGGTCAGAATGGATAACTAATTTTAATCCAATTCAAGCTGACATATCTCAAAATCCACTTGAAGAATTAGATGAAATAATAGAAAATATAATTGAAGCCAGCAAATTAACTTTCAAACTTAGTATTAAACCTAAAAGCACTAAATATAACAAACCATGGTGGATAGAAGAATGCAGCAAACAGGTGGCTCTGAGGCAGAAGGCTATAAACGTACTAATGAAAGAAACCACTCCACAGAACACCATAGCCTTTAATAGACAAAAAGCTATAGCACAAAGGACAATTAGAAGAGCAAAAAAATATCTTTACAAAAATTTATATCTATGTAATATAAACTTTAGAACCCCAATTCAAGATATCTGGTTCTTTTTTAAAAAGTTCAGAGGCACTTATAGAGAGAACAAATATTTTTGGACAGAATTTTGAAGATATCCTTAAAGAGGGAGATCCAGTTATTTTAAATGAACAACAAAATAAACTGATCAGTGATGCTACAAAAGACTTATCAGAAGATTTTAACAAGGAATTCACTTGGTAAGAATATATTGATAGCTTAATCAGCATCTCAGAAAAAGGAGGAAAAGCCATGGGATCTGACTTAATACATAAAGCATTCCCAACAAATCTTCCACCAGAATATAAAAAGAAAATCTTAAAAATATTTAATAGCTGCTGGTCACTAGGTAAATTCCCATCCACATGGAAAGAAACATTATTGATACCCATAAAAAAAACTGATTAAGATCCTGCAAATCCAGGATCATATAGACTAACTTCCTTACTCTCTATTTTGGGAAAATGCTTTGAGAAAATGCTATACAATAGACTTTATTGGTTTCTTGAAAAAAATAACATAATAAAATCCTTCCAATGTGGTTTCTGTAAGAAACACAGTTCAATTGATCAACTAGTGAAATTAGAAAATTTTATTAGGATAAATGTAAAACAAAAAAAAGCATGTTATAGCGCTATTCCTCTATATCAAAAAAGCATTTGATTTGGTCCCACATCTGGCCCTAACGTACAAACTCGCAAAATCTGGTGTAACAGGAAGACTATTAACCATTCTAGTCAATTATCTTAAAAATCGCTCATTTAAAATCTCCATTGGAGAATTCTTATCAGACAGCTTTAAATTTGATAGAGGAATACCTCAAGGTTCAATACTGTCACCTATTCTATTCACTATTTTCAACAATGACATGTCTCAATTAATAAACTGCAATATATCCTGTTTTGCAGATGATCAGGCAATATACACCAGTGGGAACACACTACAGGAAGCTGAAGAAAATCTTCAAAGAGCCGTTAATAAAATAAAAGATTTCTGTGACACATGGGGAACTACAATTAACATTAATAAAACTAAACTAATGTATTTTACAAATCAAAGAATACTTACAACACCATTTATATCAATAAATAACCAAAGAATAAAAGATGTTAAAGAAAATAAATTTCTAGGTCTCTCTTTTGATGCACCTTACTTGACCTGGAAATGTCATATAAATTACCTTGTATTAAATTGCCCTAAACGCCTGAATATACTGAAATCTTTCAGTAAATTATCATATAGAGCTAACCGAAAGTCATTACTTATATTTTTCAAGGCATATATTATCAGCAAGATACAATATGGATGTGAAGTTTATGATTCCGCCTGTCAATCTGTAAAAAAGAAACTAGATGTTATTGTTAATGCAGGAATTAGAATTAGCATTGGAGCGATGAGGTCTTCTGCCATTGCCTCTCTTTATGGTGAAACTTGTATGCTACCACTTCACTATCAGAGAGATTTTGTTAGCATGAAGTACTTTTTAAAAATTCTCTCATCACCAAATAACCATATTTTGAAATAAAAACTCAATATTAACGGAAAAGCTTTCACAGAAGTTATGTGGACTACCCGAAACAAACCACCTTATTACTATAGAGCTATCAATCTATGTAATAAACTTGGCATAGACCACTTCATATATAGGGAATCCTATATGTGATAGAACGGTCTGAGGCCGCTTAAATTCAGCTGCTATCCCATTTTAGAAACAAACATGCTACCCACGTGCATATGCGGTAGGAAGCAGGGCGCATTATCGCCACCTGAGTCAATATTTAACCAAGGAGGTCATTTTCCCCCCGTTTCGCCTCCATTCGTCGATCTTGCCAGATTGGGTTAGGCTTATGGGCAGATAAGGTATTTTCCCAGGCGCGACCGGCGAATTCCCCCCAAGCCTCCCACTCAATTGTCCCCTACGCCAAGGGGATGGCTCCTGGTATTTATATCAAAGCTTTCCCGATTGAAGCAGATCAGATCAGATCTAGATTATCTTGGCGAGACATCACGCCGATCCGGCCTCACCTTGTGTACCAGGGAGCTCTACCTCGAGAACCACCTTATTGTCCAGAAGAGGACAATATCCCTTGATTGCCAAGGTTCGTGCCTTCTAGAAGCTAAGTCAATACGGCCCCCCTTGTTCAGAAAGAGAACAACGTTAGAACAGCCATTGTTCTTTGAGCCTGTTGACAAGAAACGGTTCTCACCCTCCCCCTCTGTTGTTCAGAAAGAGAACGACGTTAGAACAGCCATTGTTCTTTGAGCCGTTGACAAGAGACGGTTCTCACCCCTCTTCCCCCTTGTTGTTCTGAAAGAGAACAACGTTAGAACAGCCATTGTTTTCAAGCCCGTTCGTCAAGAAACGGTTCTCATTTCCAAGACATCACGTCAGGATAATTTGATTCCCCCTTTTTAACGTTCATCAAGAGAACGATTGGTTTCAACGATAACCTCCATTGTTCATCTAGAATATCCCCGATTTGCTGTCACAAAGATCGTTCGTATCTCCGAGTCCGACTTTGCTCTCACTCTTCGAAGGCAGTCCTTCCCCTTCGCTAAGGACAACCCCCCCGAAGAACCCTTCCGCTGGAAATCGCAGGTGGACGGAAGATTCCTTTGCATCGCCTTCCTCTGCACAACAACTTTGTAATTACGTAAGCTGAGCATTACCTTTAATTATCTAACATTTTTTCAACCCTACCATGTGCTTTAAATTGTTTAACGAACAATCCCATCCCTTTAATTTTTATTTGTTTACCTTTTTAAATCTCTCCAAATCTTAATCCTCGGATTAGTCAGATATTCCCACGACCTTTTCCATTCTCCGTTTATGTAAACATTTTCTTTTTGTGTATTGTTGATAGTTTAATTAATAAAACTCTATTTTATTAATGATAGCCATATTATTATCCTTGAGCTCAGTTCCACTTCTTAAGCATATTGAAGATAAATAACCTCTGTCAATCAGATTACCACGCACTCGAAATATTAGGATAATTTCCTCAACGAATAGTTATATATGGTATATCGTCGAGAGTCTATTCTATGGCATATATATATATATATATATATATATATATATATATATATATATATATATATATATATACTATTTAAATTTGGTATCAAGTGTGTAAGGTTTAACGCTATATCTTTGCAAACACTGGTCTCAGTCGAGTAAAGCATAGTGTTATTCGTTATAAGAATAGAGTATAGTAGTTCCCTTTTGTTTTAACGGTTGCTATTCCCTTTGTCAAACATAAGAAGCTGGAGTAGCTCGAGGAACTGTTATAATAATTTGTTTGTGTTTTTTTGAGTTATTTTAGTCATTGGTTATCCAGGTCGTGAAACCAATTACGAATAGGTCAGTACCCATATTTAGGTAGGCTAATTCTCTAGAAGGCATAATTCTCATTGTAAGGAATTTAGTTGGTTGGCTATTGCGCCCCTAAGTGCAAATATGTCTCAGTTCGAAATCTTCAAAGCGCAAGGAGAATCCTTGGGACTTTCCGGAAGAGAATTGATTGAGTACGTTCAAGAGGAGCAAAGAACGGAAAGAGAAAAATTAAGAGAAGAAAGGCAAAGAGAAAGTGAAGTTGAACGAGAAGAAAGAGAAAGAGAAATCCAGCGAGAAGAAAGAGAAAGAGAAATCCAACGAGGAGAAAGAGAAAGAGAGGAACGGAAAAGACAAGCTGAGCTTTACCATCAGCTTGAAATGGCTAAAGTACAGGTCGAAATACAATCAGTCAGTTCACGTTCAGAAGCCCTGCCCAATCTCCCACTTAAGCTCCCCAATTTCAGGGATGGAGAGGATTTCGGAGCATTTTTAGCCATCTTCGAAAAGATCCTCGAGATCAATAACCTGTATCTGGAAGCTGATGGTGTAGTAAGATTACTTCCACTGTTAAATTGTAAATTGCGCGACATTTTCATATCTTTCCCATCGGAATGCACAATTGACTACAGCACCTTAAAGGCTGAGTTAATGGCCGCTCATAATATGACTACCGATTTCTACCGACAAGAATTTCGAGGAGGTCGTATTAAACCCGGACAAACGTTCCGTCAATTTGGATACATTCTTCAGAGGAATTTTAAATTCTGGTTAGAGTCCTCAAAGGTTGATCCTAACTACGAGTCCTTAACAGACTTCGTGTTGCGGGATCAATTTTTGGCGTCTCTCCCGACGGAGATCCGTGCGTTCGTTAAGGATCGTCGGTGCCAGATCTTTAAAGAGTGTACCGAAGAAGCGGATGTCTATGCCGCAAGCCATAATTTATACCCCAAGGAGAATCGAACTTCTCACCAATCCCCCTACCAGGAAAGAAGGAAGAATTCGCACCCCTTCACAAGAAAGCCGACGAAGTTTCCGAGCCCCGTAAAACCCCAAAACTTCTTTCCCCAAAATCAACAACGGGACACCAAACCTCCCGCTAAGATTTCTCCTCCGTCACTCTTCCCGAAGCGACCAATCATATGCTTCACCTGCGGTGTAGAAAACCACATGAGCTGGAATTGTCCCCAAAATTCTAGGTTTAAAAGCGGACCAGCCCACCAAGTTCACCAGATTAATGCCACCCCGGCTTCCCAGGTGGTGCAGACCAAAGCATCAACTTCTCCCCCTCCGTCAGGCCATCAGGTAAATTTTATTTTTGATAAAAGTTCACCGGGAACTTTGAAATTTGAGGAGGGCAGCGTGAACGGCTGCCGTGTATCGACTCTCGTCAGGGACACAGGGTGCACGTGTTTCCTCGTGTCCGACGAGCTCCTCCCCCCAGTGAACCCTAACCTCGAAAAATTTGCGGTGGTACATGACTACCTTGGGCGGGCGAACCGATTCCCCGTCGTTAGATGTTACCTGCAGTGTCAGTATTATGATGGCTGGGCTGGTCATTTCAGCACCCATACAATTTTGTTCAGTCCTTATAGGACAGAGCCCTCAAGTAAGTTCCGACCCTGTGTCTCAGGCCGCCCTTCCTCGAGGCCGAGCTAAGAAAGAAGCCCAAGAGCCCGTCCCCCTCAGAACCCCGATACCGTCCGAATTCTCGGAGATCCTTAACCAGGATTTTAGGTCCGAAGATCAGAAATTTAAGCCCAGTGATGAAGTACTCCTGCTCCTTCCCACAGCAAGTAATAAATTACTGAGCCAATGGAAAGGTCCGTACTCGGTCCGCGAGGTACGAGGACCGGTAGATTACCTCATTGGTACCCCAGCAGGCGATAAGCTCTATCATGTCAACTTATTGAAAAAGTACCACCGACGCGCCCATGGATATACGTTCGTAGCACTGGACGAAGCATCGGCGCTTGAAGAGGATTACCCCGCGGAGTCCCTTAATGTCATACAGACAGTGTGCATCCAACCTGATGCCGATTACCCTCTTCCTTCCCTGCCCGGCGAGTCTTTTGAACCCTCTAACCTGGATATCGACGCGCAGCTCCCCCCCACATCAAAAGAGTCAGCTGCAAGAACAATTATGTCAGTTCGACGACGTTATTTCAGAGAAGCCTGGATGCGCTACTAGTTTCGAGTATGATATTAAATTAACGACCTTAGAACCTGTCCGTTCAAAACCTTATACCATGCCGATTCATTTACGCCAAGCTTTTAACGTCGAAGTCAATAATTTGATTAGTTTAGACATAATAGAACCTTCCACCTCTAGTTATTGTTCCCCAATCGTCATGGTCAAGAAACCTGATGGCTCTTATCGGATGTGCATCGACTTCCGGAAGTTAAATTCGGTAACTGTTTTTGAAGCCGAGCCCATCCCGTTGGTAGACCAAAACCTCCACCTTTTTAAAGAAGCCAAGTTCATCTCAGAACTTGATTTGTGCAAGGCGTATTATCAAATTCCCCTCCGGCCCGATGTGAAAGCATATACCGCCTTTGCAACGGAGAAAGGCTTAATGCAATTTAAGCGCCTTCCTTTTGGCCTCGTGACCGCTTGTAGTAACTATAACCGTCTCATGAGAAGGTTGTTAGATGGACTTCCGAATGTCTCCTTTTACTTCGATAGCGTCTACGTTGCTACTCGTGAATGGAGTCACGATTTTACCACCCTATTAGCTATCTTCCTACGACTGCGCGAAAATGGCCTCACCATTGGCCCCAGCAAATGCCATTTTGCCCACGAAACTATAAAATACTTGGGTTTTAAAATAGGACAAAGTCAGTTAGGTCCACAGGAGGACAAGATTAAGGCAATCGCTGACATGCCCCTCCCGAATGCTGAGAAGCAATTAAGATCATTCCTAGGATCAGCTTCTTACTATCGGCGATTCGTTCCGAATTTCGCTGCAATTTCGGCGCCCCTCAGCACCCTTTTAAAAAAGAATTTCCCAGATCGTCTACGTTGGAATGATGTCGCAGTTTCTCATTTTAATCAGCTCAAGAGTAAGCTCATTTCTGCCCCCATTTTTAGGTGCCCAACCCGGAAAAATCCTTTGGGATTAAGACCGACGCAAGCAACGAGGGCATTGGAGGTGTACTCCTTCAATATGAGGATGACGGAACGAGTCATCCAGTTGCATATGGTAGTCGCCAGTTATTACCACGCGAAAAGAGATATGCCACTATAGAGAAGGAAGCTGTAGCAATTATATGGGTTATTGACAAGTTTAAAATATACTTGATTGGAAAAGAATTTCAGATAGGAACTGACCACCGCTTGTTGGCCTATATTCGGAATGTACGACACTCCAACGGCCGAATTATGCGCTGGAGTCTACTCTTGCAAGAGTACCAATTTAAGATAAATTATATAAAAGGTTCCGATAATCAGGTCGCTGACGCACTCAGTAGGAATGCGTTACCAAATAGTGTAGATTAATTTGAAATTCGTAGGATTAGGATCTCCATGTATGTATATACCATCCTGTACGACTTAAATTAGATTCTCCTGTATTATAATTAGTCAATGTATATGTCTGAATTTTGTGGCTCAATGTCTATTTTTTTCGTATGTGTATATATTTGTATCCATTAAATTACGTATAAATTATTTTGTCCCATATGTACTAATTTTATATTATTTCATTGTTCCTGTCTCTTTTATGGTTTAGTTTGTATTAAAGGTTAGTTTCCCGTATAATCAAAAGATCAACATAATCATATGTATTGAGGTAATACTAGCTAAGTGCATGAAGGTACGGTCGGTGCAAGAAAGTGAGCTCTCCCCAACGGAGCTCTATGGTTGTCCCTTCTCTCTTTTTTTTTCGAAGTGACAACTTCCCTTGGAATGGAGGGGTGTGATAGAACGGTCTGAGGCCGCTTAAATTCAGCCGCTATCACATGTTAGAAACAAACACATGCTATCCACGTGCATCTGCGGGAGGAAGCAGGGCGCGTTATCGCCACCTGAGTCAATATTCAACCAAGGAGGTCATCCCCCCCCCCCCGTTTTGCCTCCATTCGTCGATCTCGCCAGATTGAGTTAGGCTTATGGGCAGATAAGGTATTTTCCCAGGCGCGACCGGGGCATTCCGCGAGCCTTCCACACAATTGTCCCCTACGCCAAGGGAATGGCTCCGGGTATTTATATCAAAGCTTTCCCGATTGAAGCACATCAGATCAGATCCAGATTATCTTGGCGAGACATCACGCCGATCCGGTCTCACCTTGTGCACCAGGGAGCTCTACTTCGAGAACCACCTTATTGTCCAGAAGAGGACAATATCCCTTGATTGCCAAGGTTCGTGCCTTCTAGAAGCTAAGTCAATACGGCCCCCCTTGTTGTTCAGAAAGAGAACAACGTTAGAACAGCCATTGTTCTTTGAGCCTGTTGACAAGAAACGGTTCTCACCCTCTCCCCCCTGTTGTTCAGAAAGAGAACAACGTTAGAACAGCCATTGTTCTTTGAGCCGTTGAGAAGAGACGGTTATCACCCCCCTCCCTGTTCAGGAAGAGAACAACGTTAGAACAGCCATTGTTCTTCAAGCCCGTTCGTCAAGAAATGGTTCTCATTCCCAAGACATCACGTCAGGATAATTTGATTCCCCCTTTTTAACGTTCATCAAGAGAACGATTGGTTTCAACGATAACCTCCATTGTTCATCTAGAACATCCCCGATTTGCTGTCACAAAGATCGTTCGTATCTCCGAGTCCGACTTCGCTCTCACTCTTCGAAGGCAGTCCTTCCCCTTCGCTAAGGACAACCCTCCGAAGAACCCTTCTGCTGGAAATCGCCAGTGGACCGAAGATTCCTTCGCATCGCCTGCCTCTGCACAACAACTTTGTAATTACGTAAGCTGAGCATTACCTTTAATTATCTAACCTTTTATAAACCCTACCCTGTGCTTTAAATGGTTTAGCGAACCATCCCATCCGTTAATTTTTATTTGTTTACCTTTTTAAATCTCTCCAAATCTTAATCCTCGAATTAGTCAGATATTCCCACGACCCTTTCCATTCTCCGTTTATGTAAACCTTTTCTTTTTGTGTGTTGTTGATTGTTTAATTAATAAAACTCTATTTTGTTAATGATAGCCATATTATTATTCTTGAGCTCAGTTCCACTTCTTAAGCATATTGAAGATAAATAACCTCTGTCAATCAGATTACCACGCACTCGAAATATTAGGATAATTCCCTCAACGAATAGTTATATATGGTATATCGTCGACAGTCTATTCTACGACACTATATCAGTAATATACTACCTTGGGAAAACATGAAATTACCGATACAATCAAATTTACCAATAACTTACCTAAAATCAATGTCAAATATTAGCAAAACACTAATAGAAGATTACATCATCAACAATTTTACCGGAATCCTAAAGATATTTACCGATGGATCGAAAGTACTCCTAAACGATAAATACTCATGTTCAGCTGCTATCTTTATTCATGACTCTGGCCAGTGTTACTCTTGGAAATTGGATGGAGATCATACCGTACTTTTCACTGAACTATTTGCCATTAAAAAGGCACTTAGTCATTGCAAAAACTACTCTGCCACATCTGCTGTTATACTTACTGACTCACAATCTAGCCTCTATATATTAGAAGACCACAGGACAAGGCAAACATACTCAAACCTAGTTAATGAAATAATATCATTGTGGTATTCCCTTCAGAGCAACAATCATAAAATATATTTCCAATGGATATCCCCTCACATAGGAATAGTGGGAAATGAAAAAGCAGACCTATTAGCTAAAGCCCCCCACAATTTTAATAACATTGAAACCACTCCATTCTTTAAAAGCGAAATTGTAAACTTATTAAGAGAAAAGATACAAAAAGAATATTCCTCTATTTGGGAAAGATCTGTAATTTCTACTCAATTTGGTGAAATAAAAAACAAATTCAATCATTGGCCATGGTCATTTGATAAACATAGGAGACTTGAAACTGCACTTGTCAGACTGAGATCAGGACATGTAGGCTTAAATTGCTACCTAAACAAAATTAAGTTAAAAAAACTCACCAAATTGTAATCACTGCAATTTACCTGAGACAGTAAAACATTTTCTATTAGAATGTCCCGATAATAATATAAAAAGACAAAAAATGATAAGCAATCTAAGCTTACTGAATATAAAAAATATAACTCAAAACCCTTTTGGGAGGAGGTGGTTTCAGCCCACATACCCAAGAAAAGATAAAAAAAATACTTCTTAAATTTCTTGCTTCTAGTAGAAAATGATCAAAATTATAAAACTAAAACTGCTTAAAAATAATGAATATATTACTATTATAGGTACCTAGTATACTCCAACTTGATTATCACATTAACTATAAATAATTCAATATCTATAAACTAAGTCTGCTTGATCAGTCACTATTTTACCTTAATTACCCGATTAACAAATTTAACTTGTCTATAAATACCTACGTAAATGTTACCTTTGACCAAATCCAGTCAAGAACATATTCTGGTTCAAATATTAAGAATACTAACAAGGTTCCACTTCTTTTCTGAAGCCCTATGGACAGGAGCCCCATAGGTGAAGATTGGTGTGGGTTCTATTAACTATAACTATCACTTTCAATTATCTCAGGAACTAGATGTAACTTAAAATTAATAAATATCTTTAAACTTATTTATACAGGTATTCACCTTTAAAAGAGAAATCAATAAGATTTTACATATTAAAATAAATTAATAAGATAAAAAAAAAGAAAGAAAAGAGAGAATCATTAGCTCACCTAATTATAAACTCATAATTATACCAATTGTACAGTGCAGCAAACTGTGTAGTGTCTAACTCTCTTAGACCCACTATCATTAACATACCTCCAAAAAAACTGCAAATTAATGAAGAACAAATAAAAAATACTGGTCTGGTGGGAAGACATACTCCATCCAAGAGGAGTGAACCCATCCACGAAAGGAACTCCTTCACCCCCCAAAAAAACCTTAACTGAATCATAATTAATAGCAGATGTTTAAACTAAGACAAACTATTATAGGTTGTCTCTCCTAACTATTAGGTCACCCCATAACTAATGCCACATTTTGTTCGTTTATCATTATTTTAGTCAATAATCAAAATCAGGTTTGTTTTATTCCAGTCTAGTCTACTAAACTTGAAGAGGGAAATAAGTAAGGGATGTGAAACAGATGCAGTTATTATTGGGGACTTCAACTTAAACTCTGTGGACTGGGAAAATATGATAGGTAGGGATAGAACAAGTGGCAGGTTCATAGAATGCTTTGAGGATAATTTTTTGAATCAATTTGTTAATGAGCCAACGAGGGGGGACAATATATTAGATTTAGTACTTTCTAACAGTGATCATTTAGTTCAAGAATTGACTGTTGGGGAAGCATTGGGAAATAGTGACCATCAGATAGTTTGTTTTAACTTGGGAATTGAGAAGGGTAAAATAACTGAGAATGCTGAAAAAGTTCCAAATTTTCATAAGGGAGATGTAAAACTTCGAAGCTTGCTAAATTTGGTAGACTGGGATATAGAATTCAGAGGTAAAAATGCTTATGGGATGTGGGATACTTTCAAGCATATAATAAATGTAGTCCAAGAACAATGTATCCCAATGAAGGCCATTAGGAACAAAAGTAGGAAACCATTATGGTGGAATCAGGAGATAGCTAGAAAAATTTCAGAGAAGAAAAGGGCATATAAAAAATTACAGGTACAAAATAATATTCAAAATTTAAGTGATTATAGAATGGCTAGGAATGAGTTAAATAAGATTATAAAGAAGAACAAAAGGGTGTCAGAAATTAAATTAGCTCAGGATAGCAACAAAGATCCTAGAAAGTTCTTTAGTTACTATAAAATTAATAACAAGTCTGGCAGAGTTAAAATAGGACCTATCAAATATGAAGGGTTTGTGAGAGAAACTGATGAGGAAATAGTTGAGGTACTAAATGGTCATTTTGCATCAGTATTTACAAAAGAGAAACTAAATAGTCCTATGTATAGTACTCATAGGTCAGGAAAAGAGGTGTTTACTAACATTTGTGTGGATCGGAGGATGATAAAAGGACTAATAGGTGATTTAGATACTACCAAGGCCTCCGGCCCTGATAATATTCATTCTAGGATACTTAAAGAAGGGGTAGAAAGTATCTCAATAGCTCTGGACAAGTTATATACTAGGTCATTGGAATATGGAGAAATACCCGATGATTGGAAGAGAGCGAATGTAGTCCCCATTTTCAAGAAGGGTAGTAAAGAGGATCCAAATAACTTTAGACCGGTTAGCCTAACTCCTGTAGTCTGTAAAATTCTTGAGAAAATAGTTAAAGAAGGGATTTGCCAACATCTAGAGAGGGAGGGGTTAATCAGCGATGCTCAGCATGGGTTTAGATCAGGTAGATCATGTTTGACTAACTTACTAGACTTTCTGGAGTTTGTAACAGATCAAGTAGATAAGGGAGAGAATGTAGATATAATTTACTTAGATTTTAGTAAAGCATTTGATAAGGTACCACACAGGAGACTAGTTCATAAATTAAAAATGATTGGGATATGTGGGGGTGTTTCAAATTGGATAGCTGAGTGGCTGAAAGACAGGAAGCAAAGGGTAGTGCTAAATGGTGTAAAGTCAGAGTGGAGGGATGTTATCAGTGGGGTTCCTCAGGGATCAGTTCTCGGTCCATTATTATTTGTCATCTATATAAACGATCTTGGGGAGGCAGTTAATAATAAAGTGTCAATTTTTGCGGATGATACCAAATTAGCAGCTGTAGTTAAAGATATTGATGATAATTTTAAAGTGCAGGGGGACTTAAATAAATTGTTATCCTGGGCACATAAGTGGCAAATGACTTTCAACCTTGATAAGTGCAAAGTTATTAACATGGGAAAAGATAATAGAGAATTTAACTATGAAATGGATGGGCATTGGCTGAGCTCAGTAGAGGATGAGAAAGATCTAGGAGTAGTAATAGATAAGTCATTAAGGTTTTCTAAGCAGTGTATTGAAGCAAGAAATAGGGCAAATAGAGTGCTGGGTTTTATTAAGAGAAATGTCAGTTACAAAAGTAAGGAGGTTATTCTTAAACTCTATAACTCTTATGTTAGGCCACATCTAGAGTACTGTATACAGGCATGGTCCCCACATTTTAGACACGATATTAACCTTCTTGAGTCAGTGCAACGGAGGGCAACAAAGATTATTCCTTCCCTGAGGCACCTTGAATATGAAGATAGACTGAGGGTATTAAATATGTTCTCGTTCGAAAGGAGGTGTGTGAGAGGGGATATGATTGAGCTCTTTAAAAATTTTTCCGGGATAGATAAATTGGATGTTAGCAAGTTTTTTGAGTTAGATGATGGAAATCGGACTAGAGGTCACCACTTGAAAATTAAAAAGCAAGGGTGTAGGTTGGATTTAAGAAAATATTTTTTCACCAATAGAGTGGTAGACTTCTGGAACAAATTGCCGCAGAGGGTAGTAGGTAGTCCAAATCTAAATGTATTTAAGAGTAGGTTGGATGAGTTTATGGGAAGGGAAGGTTGTGATGGTTCCTAAGTTTTGTATATATTAATATTGTTTGTATATATCTATAGCTGCATGATTTAGTTCTTGACAAGCCTTGATTGGTGATACCCTTGTTTCTGGATGCAATCCTCTGGATGTAGTTTTCCTGGGAGTTTGGGTGCCTTGAAAAAGAGGCCGCTTGACTCGGACGACCTATGATGAGCCCTTGTGGCTTTTGTCATCCGTTATATTATATTGTGGGGGACTTTGATTTTGTCTTCCCCTGGTGATGGTGCTTTTTGTGGGTGGGTTTTGACGGAGGCGGATGACCTTTGATAGGCCCTTGTGGCTTTTGTCATCCGTGTAATTATGTTATGTTATGTTATGTTAGTAATAGATAAGTCATTAAGGTTTTCTAAGCAGTGTATTGAAGCAAGAAATAAGGCAAATAGAGTGCTGGGTTTTATTAAGAGAAATGTCAGTTACAAAAGTAAGGAGGTTATTCTTAAACTATAACTTATGTTAGGCCACATCTAGAGTACTGTATACAGGCATGGTCCCCACATTTTAGACACAATATTAACCTTCTTGAGTCAGTGCAACGGAGGGCAACAAAGATTATTCCTTCCCTGAGGCACCTTGAATATGAAGATAGACTGAGGGTATTAAATATGTTCTTGTTCGAAAGGAGGTGTGTGAGAGGGGATATGATTGAGCTCTTTAAAATTTTTTCCGGGATAGATAAATTGGATGTTAGCAAGTTTTTTGAGTTAGATGATGGAAATCGGACTAGAGGTCACCACTTGAAAATTAAAAAGCAAGGGTGTAGTTTGGATTTAAGAAAGTATTTTTTCACCAATAGAGTGGTAGACTTCTGGAACAAATTGCCGCAGAGGGTAGTAGGTAGTCCAAATCTAAATGTATTTAAGAGTAGGTTGGATGAGTTTATGGGAAGGGAAGGTTGTGATGGTTCCTAAGTTTTGTATATATTAATATTGTTTGTATATATCTATAGCTGCATGATTTAGTTCTTGACAAGCCTTGATTGGTGATACCCTTGTTTCTGGATGCAATCCTCTGGATGTAGTTTTTCTGGGAGTTTGGGTGCCTTGAAAAAGAGGCCGCTTGACTCGGATGACCTATGATGAGCCCTTGTTACTTTTGTCATCCGTTATATTATATTGTGGGGGACTTTGATTTTGTCTTCCCCTGGTGATGGTGCTTTTTGTGGGTGGGTTTTGACGGAGGCGGATGACCTTTGATAGGCCCTTGTGGCTTTTGTCATCCGTGTAATTATGTTATGTTTTGACGTACCTGGTAAATTGAGACGACGATAACGCCCTTATTCCCAGGATTTTCGAGCCTTCTAATCAATAAAAGTTATAGAAGAAATGTTATTCAGCTCATCAATTTACATAGGAATACCCGTTTTGGTGCAATTCTGATGAAATTAAGAGTAGGTTGGATGAGTTTATGGGAAGGGAAGGTTGTGATGGTTCCTAAGTTTTGTATATATTAATATTGTTTGTATATATCTATAGCTGCATGATTTAGTTCTTGACAAGCCTTGATTGGTGATACCCTTGTTTCTGGATGCAATCCTCTGGATGTAGTTTTTCTGGGAGTTTGGGTGCCTTGAAAAAGAGGCCGCTTGACTCGGATGACCTATGATGAGCCCTTGTTACTTTTGTCATCCGTTATATTATATTGTGGGGGACTTTGATTTTGTCTTCCCCTGGTGATGGTGCTTTTTGTGGGTGGGTTTTGACGGAGGCGGATGACCTTTGATAGGCCCTTGTGGCTTTTGTCATCCGTGTAATTATGTTATGTTTTGACGTACCTGGTAAATTGAGACGACGATAACGCCCTTATTCCCAGGATTTTCGAGCCTTCTAATCAATAAAAGTTATAGAAGAAATGTTATTCAGCTCATCAATTTACATAGGAATACCCGTTTTGGTGCAATTCTGATGAAATTAAGTTAACATAATTTCACAGAAAACAAAAGCCACAAGGGCCTATCAAAGGTCATCCGTATCTTTCAAAACCCACCCACAAAATGCATCCATAGGATTGTGTCAGATCATGTATCTACAATATACAATTTAAACAATCCATAGGATTGTATCAGATCATTCATCTACAATATATAATTTGAACAATCCACAGGAATGTGTCAAAAAAAAAGAAGCATCATCATCAAGGCTCGTCAAAATCCAAATCAATCATAATATACAATAAAAAAAACTGCATCTACAGGAATGAGTCCAGAATAGCCCCTGACCCCCCAAAAAGTTAACCCTCCCTTCCCATATAATCATCTAATCACTTTGGACTGTCTACTCTCTTAGAACAGTAGACATAACAGATTTTAAAAAGCTCAATAATATCTTCCCTCACACACCTTCAAATCTTCAAATGAGAATATATTTAGTACCCTCAGTCTATCTTAATATTCAAGGTGCTTCGGGGAAGTTATTATTTTTGTTGCCGTCCTTTGTACTGACTCTAGTAGGTTGATATGTCTAAAATGTGGTGACCATGATTGTATATAGTACTCTAAATGTGGCCTAACATACCAGTTGTAGAGTTTAAGTATAACACCCTTACTCTTGTAACTAACATTCCTCTTAATGTATCCTAGTGCCCATTTGCTGTATTTTTTGCCTCAAAACACTGCTTCAAACACCAGTCACATATCTATTACTGTGCCTAAGTCCTTCTCATCCTCAACTGAATTCAGTCAATGCCCATCCATTTCATAGCTAAATTCCCTATTCCTTCACATGTTAATAAATTGACATTTTGCTATTTACAACCGCCCCAAGATCATTTATATAAACTATGAATAATAAAGGGCCTAGAACGGATCCCTGAGGTACGCCACTGATAACGTCCCTCCACTGTGACTTCACCCAATTCAGTACAACTCTGTTTACTGCCTTTCCGCCATTCAGCTATCCAATTCAAAACCTTACCACATATCCCCAACATTTTTAATTTGTGAACTAGTCTCCTATGTGGAAACTTATCAAAAGCTTTGCTAAAATCTAAGTAAATTACATCAACATTCTCTCCCTTATCTAATTGTTTAATTACATAATCCATAAAATCCAGTAAATCTGTTAAACACAATCTACCTTTTCTAAACCCATGCTGAGCATCATTTATTAACCTACTACTATCTATATAAGGAGCGGGCAACCTTTTCAGAGTAAAGGCCAGATGAACTTTTGGGAGCAGGCCGCGGGCTGGAGTGACAAACGAAATCCCCAAAGGGACATATATATATATATATATATACTAGAATACATTATACAAGAATTTTATTGAAAAACATACAAATGAGACGGCTGGTGCTGCTTGCCATGAAGAAGTGTTTCAATGTCTTTCTTGATGGATGAGGCAGACAACAGGAGAATGCCATTGAAGTGGCGGTCCGAAAGCTGGGAGCGAAGGTGAGACTTCGTGTACTTCACTGTGGAGAAGAGCTGTTCGTAACAGTAGGTGCTGCCAAACAACCACAATGCATTGAACATGCGCAATGTATTTTTCACAATTGCTATAAGGGAGGACAAGGTCGCAGAGGAAGGACAGCATAGAAGAGGTGCGGAATTTGGGGGAGGCTGGGGTTTTACGGTCCCAATTGCAATATAAATTCCGTGCAAGGTGGCCGGCTGGAGGGTTGCCCGCCCCTTCTCTAGATGGTCAGAAATTCCCTTCTTAACTATCTTCTCAAGAATTTTACAGACTATAGAAGTTAAGCTTACCGGTCTAAAGTTATTTGGCACTACATTTGCCAATTTCCAATCATTAGATATTTCTCCAGACTCTAGTGATCTAATAAATATCTTCTCAAGAGCTACTGCAATACTTTCTACACCTTCTTTGAGTATCCTAGAATGAATGTTGTCAGGGCCAGATGCCTTACTAGTATTTAACTCCATTATAACCCCTTTAATTTCTTCTCTGTCTATATTAATAGAATTTATCACTACTTTCCTTGACCTAGAATTATCATCAATTAATCTAACTGGTTTCTCTTCTGTGAATACTGAAGCAAAATGATCATTAAGGACCTCTACTATTTCCTCATCAGATTCTTTCAAAACTCCTTCATATCTAATAGGCCCTATTTTATCACTGTTAGATTTATTATTGATTCTATAATAGCTAAAGTATTTTTTTGATCTTTATTATTATTTTTAGCTAAATTAATTTCTGCTATCCTTTTGCTCTTCTTAATAATCTTATTTAGTTCATTTCTGGTTGACCTATAATGGTTTAAATTATCTAAACTACTCTCACTTTGTAATCTCTGGTATGCCCTTTTTTTCTTTGAAACTTTATTAGCTATCTCTTGATTCCACCATAATGGTTTCCTACATTTCTTCCTAATAGACTTCATTGGAATACACTGTTCCTGAACCATGTTTAATATAGTCTTAAAAATATCCCACATCTCATAAGTATTCTTTCCATGGAATTCTATATCCCACCTAATCTGATTGATCATGTTGCGTAATTTTTCGTAATCTCCCTTATAAAAATTTGGAATTTTTGTGGAGTTTATCATTGTTCTACCCTTAACTATTTGCAAATTAAACCAAACCATCTGGTGATCACTGTTTCCCAATGATTCCCCTACACTTAATCCTTGAACCAAGTGATCATCATTTGAAAGAACCAGATCTAATATATTGGCACCCCTTGTTGTCTTATTAACAAATTGGGTCAAAAAGTTATCCTCAAAACACTCCATAAACTTACAACTTGCTCTATCTCTTCCTATTATATTTTCCCAGTCCACACAAGTTAAATTAAAGTCACCAAGAATAACTGTATCTTCTTTGCATCCTTTACTTATTTCCCTAATCATTAACACATTGATACAATCAGTCTGTCCTGGTTGTCTATAAAAAGCTCCCAAGTGTATTTTCCTATTTTTACCAACCCTAATATCTATCCATAATAATTCATCTCCTTGCTTTATAGAGTTATTTAGATTTGAAGAAATGCTATTTCTGATATAAATAATCAACCCACCACCAGTCCTATCTCTCCTTTGACTAATGTACATAGTGTAATTCTCTAGTTCGAATTCACTCACATTATCATTAAATATATTTTCATTAACCCATGATTCAACTATACATGTTATATTTATATCTTCATGAATGATATAACTAAATAATTCATCCCTCTTATTTCTAAGACTACAAGCATTTGTGTAAAAACAACTCAGCCCACCTATCCCTGAAGCACCTGAGGGCCTATCTCCTCTGCATCTCTTTTCTTTCCTTCCCTGACCACTATCACTACTCAATTTAACCCTAATGCACTTCCATTAGCCTGCCTACCTTCTACAAATCTGTGTTTGCTTCTTTTCCCTGTCTCACTTTGAGCCATTAAATTTTCCTGACCACTATCAAAACCTAGTTTCCCGCCTCTAAAGACCTAATAACACTATCTAATTCCCGCCACAAAACCTCAACCCCATCTCTGCTCAGATGGAGTCCATCCATCACATACAAACCCTTATTCCCATAAAACTCACTCCAAACATCTACAAACACCAATCCTGACTCCTCGCACAAACCTTTCACATATTCATTCAACCCCATTGCATGAGACAACCATTCCATCCCCACATCCATTCTCAGAAGCACACCTGAAACAACGCCTTTTACTCTACTTTCACACATCCTTTCAATCAGCCTTTTATACCGCTGTAACTCACAAGTACCCACCTTCTTTACATCATTTACTCCGACATGTGTAATCACAACTTCCCTCTCACACCCAGACACCAGCCTATCATACCTCTCACACACATCATTTACACCAGCACCCGGCAGACAAACTCTCACTCCCTTCCATTTACTTTCACTCAACTTCCTATATAAATACCTAATCTGAGAGTCACCCATCACAATCACCTCAGTCATTCTCCTATTCTCTCTAGGCCTAGTATTACCCTTCCTCCTGCTCTGACTCACTCAACCTCCTATTCTACTTTCAGGCATGGCCACACCAGACAAATCTCTTTTAAATTCTTCCTCTCTCAGGGCATCAAATCTGTTAGTTAGCCTAACAGGTTCCATGTCCCTCTCATTCACACACCTAACCTGTCCTAACTTATCTATTCTGTTCACTTTCACCCACCGCTCATCATAACTTACTTCACTTACTGCTTTCTTTCCAGTCCCTGTTCTAGGCCTAACTTCCTCCCTCCTGGTCCCAATCTGACTCTTCAAACGTACACTGGTATCTCTTCTCACTTCAGACACTAAATCATTCAGTCTCAATCATTCCGCACGTAATTGACTCACCTCCTCAGTCAAAGCACATACACGGCACTCAGACACATTCACTCTCCTTTCTACACCACAGACATCGCACACTACATACACACTACTTTCAAAAGGCATACTCTCTACATCCAAACAGTCAGCCATACTTAAACAAGAACAATAATAGAAACAAAAACTTACGAACGACAAGAATTTGACCCGGATTTGTGTGCGCAAGTTTTAAAACCTGCTAATCAAGATGGCCGGCAAAATAAACAAAAGTCACCTTTTCACTGAAACAAAATAACCACAATTAATACCAAGTTTAGAACCTATTTAAACTGTAACTGTACTTGTTAATAATTATAATCCTTTTTAAATACACCTTTTGCACAACTTCCCCCCCCCCAAAAAAAAAAAAAAAAATGCTTGAACCATCGAGCCTCCCTAACATAACATAATTTCACGGATGACAAAAGCCACAAAGGGCCTATCAAAGGTCATCCGCATCTGTCAAAACCCACCCACAAAATGCATCCATAGGATTGTGTCAGATCATGTATCTACAATATACAATTACAACAATCCACAGGAATGTGTCCAAAACAAAAAGCCAGGCTGGCCCTGGCACTGCTAACCCAGCCTCTTATGACATTGGTTGCAGTCCCCAGCATGGCCTGCCATCTGCTGGTGCTGTGCCTTACTCTGCCCCTTTAGTTCAGTAAATAATTCCCAGATTAATGTAGTATTAGTAATAAGTTAGCTTTAGTTTCTTACTTCATGTCATACAATAAGATTGATATTTTAGCTATTACTGAAACATGGCTCCTTTCTTAGTCCATGATTCCTTTGTCACCATTCCTAACTATAGCATAGTGCGTAAAGATACTTCAGAGGCCACTGCTAAGCATGGTATATTAAACAGTCTTAATATAAGGAAATACTTCCTGCAAAGGGTTGTAGATGAGTGGAATAATTTGCCGGAGGAAGCAATATTGGCAGAAACGGTAAACATGAAGATCGGCAGCTGTTTCTTACACTATTATAATTGTTGGTAGATATGTACTTAGGTCAGATGGGTGGGTAGTACCCTTTTCACGATAAACCAAAACCCAACCATGATAATGTTCTCGAGAGAGGCATGACCCTGTGGAAAAAGTTCTTTTTCGAGCCATTGACTTGTACTTACATCGGTCGCTTTTGCCGTCAGTACCAATATAAGATTTATCACACCTAAAAACACTTTCTGTTCATTGTAAGTTCTGCCTTGCAAGTGGGACACTTGCATTTAGATTTTAAAAGTCCATAGGCTTTGAGAAATTGGATGTATGTATGACTGAGTATGAAAGGGAGGATGTGTATCGAATGCTATTTGAGCGAAAGCGGGTCCTCAGTAAGGGCAATCTGGATTTCAGGGTAGCAAACCTCCCAGAGTTTAAGATTGTCCTGAAGGAGGGCACTCTGATCTATAAGCGGCCGAGGCATTTCCCACGTCCAGTTGCTGATAAGATTGAGGAGCAGTGTTTGGAATTAGAGCAATTGGGGGTGATTGAAGAAAGTGAGAGTGCATGGAATAGTCCGATTGTGCCTGTATGTAAGCCGGATGGAAGATTGCGTCTGTGTGTGGATTATACAAAGGTGAAAGAAAGGTTTCCGATGTGTTTAGTATCTGAGTGTGTGTATAGTATGTATGGGATGAAGTGGTTTACAAAGCTTGATCTGTTATGGGGGTATTACTAGATGCCCATTGCTGAGGAGAGCTGGCCGGTGACTGCCTTTTCCTCTACGAAAAGGCATTATCAGTTCCTGAACCTCAGCTTTGGGTTGGCTAATGTTTGCAGAGCCTTCCAGCAGGCAATGAATGTTGTGTTGAGTAAGTTTGCAAGTAAGAATGTGATTGTGTTTATAGATCATATTTTGATTATTATTGGTGAATGATGTGTTGAAAACGTTGGGGAGTGTTGGTGCGAAGGTGAAAGTAGCGAAGTGTGAATGGTTTGTGAAAGAAGTGGAGTTCCTTGGGCATATGGTGAGTGAGAATGGGTTACGAAAGTTGACAAAGTTGACAAAGTATGTTGAGAAGGTGCAAATGTTTCCGAAACCAGTGACTGTGAAGCAGCTGAAATAGTTTCTGCGTTTGATTTGAGTTTCAGCGAAAGTTTATACTTAATTGTTCGGGTGTGAGTAAGAATTTGAGTGAGTGGATGGGCAAGAAAGGTAGTACAATTGTCAGGTGTAATGATAAGATGAATGAAACGTATGAGAGACTGAAAGAGCCAGCGGCTGAAGATGTTGAATTGGCATACCTGGACTATAGTGTGAATACCAAGATGCTTGAATTGTATATGGATGCAAGGTTTTCTGATGCAAGAGCAACGTTTGAATGGAGAGAGAATGTCAGGCGAATAATTGGGTATCTATCCAAGGCTATGAATCCGGCAGAACCAGAGTTGGCTGCGATAAGGTATTGTTTGAAAGTGCTGCGTCCATTTTGTATGGTATGAGGTTCGTGATTAAAACAGATCACCAACCTCTTGTGTATTTGCAATGTATGAAATGGGCTGATAGTAGGATTGCGAGGACTTTGGAAGATTTGAGTGATTTTGACTATGTGATTATGTGCCTGGTGAACGGAATGAAGTGGCTGATTTGATGTCAAGGTGTCTTGGTATAAATGATGAAAATGTGTGTTGAATGAGTGATCCTGAGTGTTTTCTGAAAGGGATTATGAATGGAAAGGAGAGTAAGGGTGGTGGTGATTTCTTGTTTTAGAGTGTATGGAATGGTTTGCAAGATTTGAAGAGTGATGGAGTAGATGTGAGAGTGCCTGATAGTGTGGATGACTTAAGGAAGGAGGTAATGAGTGAAGTATGTAGGAAGCTTGAAAGTATTGGTATGGCGAGGGTGCGGAACTTTATGAAAGGATTGAGAGTGATGTGTATGCCAGGAGTCCCGTCGCTTCAGGAAGTGTTGATTGTAGCGAGTTGTTGTATGGAGTGATTGTTTATGTACACTTTGGTGGTGAGAGACCAATTGTGTACAAGGATGAGAAAATGAAGGGTTTGAATGCTAATGTGGTGCATCTGCAGTGTTTGAGCGGCGTGCATTACAATTGGGTGATTGAAAAGTGCTTATATATGAGGGAGAAGAATGATTGTGTGGTGAATAATGATGTGGGAGTTGATGACAGTGTGGATGTCAGTTCTGATGTTGGTGTGGTTGTTCCATCAGTGCATTGTGAGCATGGAGGACCTGATATGATGGAAACGAGAGTGAAAGTTAGTGAAAGGTTTATCTGTGGTTTGATTGATACCGGAGCACAAGTGTTGTTAGTGAACGGGAGGATTCTAACTAAGTATGATGAGTTTAGATGTTGTGAACGGAAGCCTGTGAAATTACGGATAAGTGGATTGTGGAATGGAATGATAGTGGCTTGGGAACAGGTTAGTTTGAGAGTGATTTTGGCCCGTGGTGTGAATGTGAAGCATGACTTTGGGATTCTGAAAGATGAGCAAATGCCTTGTTGTTTCTTGCTCGGTGTGGACTTTATGAGATTGAATAATTTGTCTTTGGATGCTGATAAGGATTGTGTTATGTGAGGTGATGAGGTTGAATGAGTGTGTGAAGAATGTTGTCAAGTTTTGCGGTATGATTGAATTGGTCATGGATGATGAGAATGAGATTTTAAGTGATTATGATATTCTTTTGTCAGTGAATTGAAGTGGTGTGTGATGATGTGTGTTGATTTGAATGAATGGCTCGAGTGTTTGAGTGATTTTAAAAGGTATGCTAGGGATTTTGTGGGTTGTATGGATGTTGTATATTTTGTGAGGCATATGATGGATGGGGATGATATGTATGTACCTGTGATGTCCTTGGTTGGTATGCTTGGTCTGGTGAAAGTTGTGCACGATAATTATGGACATATGGGTAAGTATAAGTTGTGGGAATTTATGAAGGAGCATGTGTTCCATCCGTTTCTGAGGACTGTTGTGAATGATGTTGCTACTCTGTGGGAAAGGTGTCAGAAGCAAAAGGTGCAAGAGAAGCCGCCAATGTTGAAAGTTGATGTGAATTAACCGTTTGAATTGGTAGTGATTGATTGTGTGCCTTTGCAGCATACGAGTACTGGGAATGTTGGAATGGTTGTGATGGTTGATCATAAAAGTAAGTTTGTGTATGCATCGCCTGTGAGAGATAAAAGGAGTGTGACTTGCATGTTTGGTTGAGCAGTTGTTTTTTTCTATGTGTGTATGGAAGCCTAGGAGATGTCTGAGTGATAATGTGCCTGTGTTTGCAAGTGAAGTGTTTGATTGAATGTTGTGAGAGAATGGTGTTGAGCATGTAAGAATGACTCTGTATGTACTGTCTTTGAATGGCTTGGATGAATGTACAGTTGGAACCTTGTGTGAGATGTTGAGAATGATGAGTATGACTTTGAATGACTGGGATGAATGGTTGAGTAGTGTGTTATGGGCGTATAATTCGACGGTACATAGTGCAACTGGGGTATCCCTGTGTCAGTTTGTTATGAATTTTGAAAGGTGAGTGAAAGATAGGTTTTGTTTCAGTGAAAGTTAGCAGAGTGTATGGCGTGAGGCACATGAAAGATTTCGTTCATTTGAAATGCATGCAAAAGTATTGAAGTTAAAAGAAGTAAAAGGTAGGTTGAATGCGTCAAAGATGAGTGAAAAGTTTGAAGGACCGTATAGAGTTGTGAAAGTCTGGGAGAATGGTATGACATATGTTTTTGAGGGTTTGGATGAAGGTGTGACTGAGAGAGTGGGGGCTCATCAGAGTCAGTTGATGATGTGGAGAGTACCTCCTGACTACCTGGTGAGGCATCCGGTGTATGAAGTGTGCAGAGAGAGTGATAAGGTGCATGATGATGAGATGGAGTGTGATATTATGGATCTGTCTGGGAAAGAGTTTGTCTTGGTCTCTTGGAGTAGAAAGCGTACAAAGAAGAGTGAAAGGAAGAATGAAAGTAATTCTGAGCAGTCTTTCTGGTATGGGGGAGCTTGAGAGAGAGAGAGAGAGAGAGAGATTGAGTGTTTGCATAAGCAGGTGAGTGATTTGGCTGATGTAAGTAGACTAGTGAGTGAGCTGCCTGTGGCTGATTTTTCTGGTTTTTCTAATGGTAAAGGTAGACGTTAGTTTTATGTGGAGATTGCGGAGGTGACTGACTTTTCAGGCTTCTGGTGGGTACCAGTTGAAGGGGTTTCTGGTGTAGCCACTGAGAGTAGAGGGGGGGGATGTGAGTGATTTGTCTGTTTTGCAAGAGTGTACCTTGAGTTAGATGAGAGCTGTGAGTCAGGAGCTGATGAATGAAGAGTGAAGGTTCTGAACAGAAGAGTATGAAAGAGTTCTATCAAGAGATGGGAGAACTGGTAATGAATGTTAAGAGTATGATGGATGACATGATCGATAGTGACGAGGAGACTAACAGGACGACTGATGAACAACCCCGACAGATTGCTACGCGTAGCCAGGGACCAGTAGACGAGTGTGAATGGGTGCAGAAGGGCACAATTGAGTATAAAAAGTACCATGAGTAAGGATTGAGAGTGTATTGTGAATGACTGGTCGAATGGCCTATGGAAGGAGGGGTGTGGTGGAGCGAATGTGAGTGTGTGTGAAGGGCCATTCTCCCATCCCTTTCCCAATACCCTCTCCCTCCCTCTGTAAGAATGTGTGTGTAAATGGAGAGATGTTCTTATATATATATATATATATATATATATATATATATATATATATATATATATATATATATTTGATTTCATGAATTGTCTAAAATGTTTTTTTTCTCTTCCTCAGCTAATTATTTATTAATATTGCACCACCACTCTATTGAATTGTATTAGATAATTAGTACTACCTTTATAAAGAGTGGCTGGGATCAAAAAGTTTGGCAGTAAATCAATTGAATTTATTGTGAGTTCTGATAGGACAGAAAGGGCTTTCTTTTTATAGCCTCAAAAGTGCGTCAAGATTGCTTTATATTATTATATGAGCTCGGAAGCCGACGCCTTTAAAAGTAGTTCAAAATAATTGTGAATACTCAAGTGGCAGCCTGCAGGACTTGCCCCCAGGGGGTTCACTTCTGCCGCCATCCACGCTCCAACCTGACCCAGATTTGTTTCTTAACGGGATGCGCCTGGATGTGGTTGAATCGCACCGTTTCCTTGTTCTTGTATTTGACCGACGCCTCACCTAGGAGGCTCATATTCGCAGCCTTAGGGTCTCTTGTACCTGGCCATGGATATTCTGCGTTCCGTGACGTCAGCCCTTGGGGCGCTGATAGGGCTACTGCCCTACTTTTTTATTGATCCTTTGTTCGTTCGAAGCTCGACTACGGATGCGAGTTTTATTCATTTGCAGCCGAGCGTTTATTGTGGAAGGTGGACTCGATCCACCACACCGGCCTTCGCCTTGCGACCGGTGCATTTTGCTGCACTTCCCCCATTGAGAGCCTGTTGCTCGATGCTGGGGAGATGCCAATCGCTCTACGCCGCATGCAGTGCATCACTCGCCTGTACGCGCGAGCCCGGCGCCTCCCTCAGTCGCCAACAGCTCTCTCTCTATCCGCAGCTGATCTCGACGGTGCCTATGCCGCCGAGAGACGCCAGTCATACCCTAAGCCCTTTGGGTTTAGGGCCAGGAAACTGATTTGAGAGCTACGTATACCTCTCGGGCCGGTAACACCCCTGGTTCTGCGAAGGCCGCCACCCTGGAGGGTACCATATTTGGCTATTTGTCGCCACGCCTCTGCTCCCAAAGCTTGTACGGCGCCGGGAGTATTGCGTTCGACCTTTTCGAAGCACACCTCGTGTCACGCTGGAACTGTGCCAGTGTATACGGATGGCTCCAAGTCCGAAGAGGAGGGGGCGGCTTCCACGCCGTATCCCCTCTGTTTGAACTCAGCGGGGCTCTGCCAGGCGCTGCGTCTGTCTTCACGGCCGAGCTGGTGGCAATACACTACTCGGCACGGTAGATTACTCGACGTGCCTGGTTCGGAGACCGGATTGTGATCTATAGCGACTCACCCAGCGCCCTTAGTGCTCTCGGGGCATTGGAATCTCTGCATCCCCTGGTTCGCCATATCCGTGACGCCACGGTTTTGGCGAGCCGGGCGGATGTCGAGATTATCTTTTGCTGGATTTCTCGACATGTAGGAATTGCGGGGAATGAGCACGCCGATGAGGGCGCCAAAGAGTCCGCGAGGACTCTGCGACCGGACCAGCGTTTCGCTCTTCCTCACACTGACTACATGGCAGGAATACGGGCACCCCTTCGAACTGCTTGGCAAAGAAAATGGGAGACGGTCGAAGGGAACTTAAGGTTGCGTGCCTATCCCCCAATGCCGCGACGGCTTCAGGTCGATTTCTGTCGTCTCTGAATCGGACACACTCGTGTGATGCATCGCTATTTGATGGAGCGCTCGCCTGCGCCCTATTGTGACGACTGCGTCGTCCCCCAGACTGTTCGGCACATTCTTGTTTAATGTCCCAGTCTGGGTGATCTTCGCTCACGTTACCTGTCCCGGTACTGGGATGGGTGGGGTCGCTACCGCCTTTTCCTTGTACTCAGGACGAGTGCGTGCACACTGACTGGTGGACTTGTTGACTTTTAGGGGAAGGCCGGCGTTCTCCCTATTATTTAAGCAGTTTTTTTTGTTCACACGCTCCTGCACCGGGGGGACCTCCCCCCAATGCAAGAGCTTGCTTGCTGCTTGCTCCCTTTTCCCTTTTTTTTGGGGGGGGGGGTGTTTTTATCTTTTTGGATTTTATTTTGAAATAGCCTAGTACTAGGCCAGTTTTTAATATGATGACTAATGCCCAAGCAGGCAGTCGCCACATGAGCTCTTAAAAAAAAAAAAGTGCCCCCGGGGGGTACTATGTGAGGCCTTTTTTTTTGTTTTCATCAAGTGTGGTTGTTAGACCTTGATACGATTTTGTATTATTTTGTTGTACATTCATCTTGTCTATTGCATTTGTTGTTTTTTTATTTATCTCCTGTTGGTTTGGTAATAGGATCGTTTTTTTTTTTTAAATATCTTTTTGCTAGTATTCATAAATAGGATTGGTTTTTATAAGTAATGAGATCTCAAATTTATCTACCCCTATCCCTTAGTAAATATAATTACCCCATATTTTTGTAAATAAAGGATGTTTTATGAGACCTCAAAGTCGGCGATTTTGAAAAATTGACTTGGGTCTCTAAAAAGCCTCCAAAATTACGTGGACCATATCTCTGGAACAGTTTGAGGTACAGAGCTATAATTTTTCATGTGGAGTTCTTTTATGACATGTATCAATATACCCCCAGATGAAGAAAATCCAAGATGTTCACTGGTCTGGCATTGCCTGATTTCATGCAGAATGACTGATTCTCCTGTTAATATAATCCAAATAGTTTTGTTTTTAGTTGATCCACAGGTGGACAGTACTCGCACAATTCATGTAGCATGCTGGACGGGTTGGATTACATATGACAGAGGCAACTAGGTGTTAGTAAGAGGGTAGATCAGTGATATCAGACATCTTGGATCCAACCATCATGAGTTTTACATTTTGATGTATTGTACATACACATACTGAGTGAGAATGATACTTTTACCTCAGGGTACTTCACTTTGAAACTGCTATGAAGTTCCTTCAAATTGTTGAGAACGATCGTCTCTGTAACCTCTGCTTTTCCCCTTCAATTTGCACTGCTAGACAATTCTTCTTTCCTGGTAAAACTCGACTCATGTCATCACTATGATAATATTCAAGGACTAAATATTTTAGTTCCTCAGGAAGCACTCTGCTGAGCTTAGGTTTAGGTGAAGCTAACATTCCTTTCTCCCTTAGTATATGGTGAGTTTGTACAGCCATTCTCTGAGAGCAATCAAACTCATTCATGAGTTTTCTAACACTCATACTGGTTGCAAATATGGTTCGAATTCTGATTTGATCCGTATGGCTTGATTGCTGATATTTTCCTTTAGAGACTGGATGACTTCTGGCATACAGTTCATGTTACATCTTTGCGGCACATCTCTGTTTTCCTGAACTACTACCCACAACCAAATCCAACTTTCTCCTAATAGATTCTTCAACTTTTAACCTTTTCTCAGGTATATAAGTCAGATGCTTTTCAGCTTTCCTTTTATCAAAGGGGCTCTCACCAATGAAAGACAATGATTGGTTTAGTAAGTCAACTTCAACTTCCACAACATCTGAATCCTCTTTTTGGCTAGGCATCTCATTGAACTCCTGTTCAGATGCTGAAGCTCTGGAGTCCTCTGGATTATTTTGCTCCATTGGTAACTGAAAGCTTGTTCCTACAAACAACAAAGCTTATCATCATTGCTAAGAAGAGATGAGAACTTCTGCAAAAGCTGAGGAGAAACATTTCTTATGTCTTTCTTTTGCAGGGATTTACGGATCGCTGCAGTACTTTCGATTCGCCATCTTAATGAAACAAAGCCTGAAAAAGATACAAATAGTAAATTACTATTTATGAACAATATACAATAAATTAATTAAAATAAACACCTATATAAATGATTGAAGCAATTATATATAAAATTGCCAATATACAATATCAATATAGCTGCTTCAATCATTGCATTGTCCTAGAAAATTGGTAAGCAAAGAAAGAAGTGCATAATAATCCTCACATTTGAATCTTTACTATCAGGTTTAACTTCCTCTTCATTTATTATGCAAAATTCAAAAGAAATAGATTATTTTTTAACAGTTTATCAACGAAGACTTGATAAATATAATTGTCACCAAACAAATGCCTATTATAATGTTTTGAAGCAAATAAATTCATACAAAGAGAATGATGCCATTCTATCTTAAAAAAAAATTGGATGCATGTAAAATTGAGTTGCTTTTGAGTACTCCATTGGAGTAAACATGTTTGTGTTGTGCAATTAATTGTAAGAGTGGAACATTTTGTTCAATAAAAAGAACATGCCTAAATTGAAAAAAATTCAAGGTGGAGGGGAAATCGATGCATTGCATGTGTAAAATGGTGTTATAAATGAAATGTAAGGTTGCTTACAAATATTTATTTTATCCACGTTATAGAAAGCCTTTTAGATCTACAATAAGTGAAGGGAAAGATAGAACTTATGTCTATTTAGAAATAAAAGTAAGATTATATAAGTAACTCATAAAATAAAGAAAGTAAGAAAATGGGAGTGAGGTCAGTAAATCCCATGACATTCCTTTCTCAGCTGTTAAGTTTTGCGCATTGTCAATGTGTTTGAATGTGTGCCTTGATATTTTAATATTTTTCAAAAACTGAATTTAACTATAAAAGGCTTTATAATAATTAGTCATTACAAATTTTATTTTGAAAAATAGAAAGAGCTGGTTAAATTTTATAATAATATTATTATGACGGAATATTTTGTATTTGTCACGGATATGAAGGAAAAAAAACTGGCAAACTTTCAAAGGGCCATTGTATACAAAATGCACGCATTTTCAAAATGCTGAAACATAAACATATTTTTATAATCACTGCAGTAGAAAAAATAACTAGGTGGATAAAAACAATAGTAAATAGTTATATTTAAAAAAAAATGAATATCTGCTGCAGTCAAAGAGTTAATTGCCACATTTCTCTTTTGTTCCGAATCATTATGCAGATTATTAAAAAAAATTGAAATTTATTTATCAGTTTATTCTTTAATTTGCCAAATGATTTTTTTTCTTTGATCATCTAAAATGTGTGAAATATATGATGCAGGCCTCTTATTGAAATGTTTAAGAGATGCCTGATCTATAAGGCAAACAAAATATTTTGATAGTACGTTTCTAAAAAAAATTGTTCTATAGGGCTATATATACCATTCAATTGTAAAACTCTGATATTATCCTATCTTCCATAGAATTTCCCTAACTTCACTATTCTAAATGAGCCTGATTTCAATATGCAAACCTTTTGGCATCTCTTGTAGGTTTACTTTATATATATGACAAGTTAATATTTCTCAGTGTTGCACTTTCTCAGTCTTAAATAATCTGGAATCAATATTTCTCGCTTCTATATTGTATTTGTTTTTAATATAGTTCATTTTTTTTTCAGCATTACTATGAATGAACCTATCGATATATATTAGGCTCAGCTTTAAATTTTAGAATTAATAAAGCTTATTTTAAAATCTTGCACATTGTTCCTTCTAAAGTGATCATTATAATTAGTGTATATATTTCAAGGTATGTAGTCTTGTGAATGTAAGATTTATAATTGACATATTTTATTTTTAATTATCAATTCCTATTTTTCATAGAGAAATCTGTATAAGCATTTTTTACTCTCCTGCAAGGGCTTTGAATGTAGAAAATGTAAATTAAAAAATATATATATATAAATTAATATAGATACCAAATATTATTTCTTTTTTCAGTATACATCTCTTAATTTGCTAGTTTAAAAGTTTTATTGTCAAAGAAATTAAACAATTGCACAAGTGCTCCCATCTCACTTTAAAACAGGGGTGTACCATGTGTAGTTGTTGCACTTGGTACTTGGAGAAGCTGCACATCTTTATACCCGAGTACAAATTAGAAAAACCCTATCATCGATTTGACTTGAACTCTCAAATGGGCCACTGGATGGAGGCCGGGCGGGAGGATGTGCGATTTACACCCGGCATGACGCCTCCGTTTTTCCTTTGGCTTTAGATAGCTCCTTTCAGGCATTAGCTGTGCAGCTGCACCTGCACCGGCAGCTGACTTTGACGCAGGGTACTTCCGACGCGTCATGGCACGATTGCTGAGGCCCTTTGTCTTGCTCTGAGATCTAAACGGTAGACACCCCCCTCTGGGGAGACTACTCTATCAATCCCCGCGGTTATGTCCTTGCCGACCTGATTGACGAGATTGAGATGGGTGTCCTAAATGTAGATTAGTTTACGCATCATTGCTTGAGAACCGCTTCATTTTTCCTGCCTCGATCTATCTTTGTGCGCTCCGGATGCACAACCTGAGAGGTGGTCGATGACCTCCATGATAGTGATCACCTTCCCATTTAAATATCATTTTCTGGGCCGCTGCCGCCCGAGAGCCCCCTCCCCCAGTGGTGCTTGGCACAGTAGTCTGCATTTCAGGAAATCACTGAATTCTCTATCTTAGTTGATGAGTTTAGGTTGGTCGATGAGGCCGTTGAGTTCTCCGCCAACCTCATCGCAGCGGGCCTGGCTACTATTCCTAGAACGCTGGTCGTTTTACACGCCGTCCACTCCCGTGGTGGTCAGTTTGATTGTGAGATAGCCCTCAAGCAGAAGCGCTATGCCTACATGCGCTATAAGCGCATGTATATTTCCAAGCACTCCCGCCGTTCTTCTTGGCGGGCATACGTGTCTTCACTTAAGGGGAATACCCCACTACCAGAGGTGTGGAAGCGAGTCAAGAGGATTCAGGGCAAGTTCTCGCAGGACCACCCTCCCGTTCTCCAGGAGAATGGGACCACAATCTCGGACCCCGCGGCCGTGGCAGAATCCTTAGCGACCGCTTTCTCCACATTCTCTTTTCGGGATGCTGCTCCGTCAGCATTCAATGCACGTCGTGATCACCCTGAAGGCTGCTGGCTGGACTTTACCTCCAGATGCGGAGAACACTTCAACGACAGGTTTCCGCCCAATCTCTCTAACCTTGCATGCGCAAGTTGATGGAGAAATTGGTAAATGTTAGATTAGCATTTTTCCTGGACAGTGGAAGCCAGCTGTCTTCTGCACAGTGCGGCTTCCGCAAGTTCACACTCCACGTCGGATGCTCTGTTTCCACTAGAAAATGCCGTCTGCGAGGCATTCCTTCGTAGACAGCACTACGCCCTGGTGTTTTTCGATCTGGAGAAGGCCTATGATACCGCATGGCGATATGGTATCATGGAGACTCCGCACGATGGGGATGCCTCCCAATGTTTATATCTGAATTTTTGCGAGATCGTCGATTCCGCATACGGATGGGGGGAGCCCTCTGTCCCAATGGAGCAGGAAGAGGGAGTTCCCCAAGGAAGTGTCATCAGTGTCACACTCTTTGCCCTGAGCATCAACAGCATCACCTAGGTGCTGCCGGAAGATGTTCTCCCTACGCTCTACGTGGACAACCTTTCGATCTATTTTGATGCGGCCAAAATGCCAATTCTAGAGCCTCGACTCTAACAGGAATTGAACCGCTTCTCGCTATGATGAAGCGCACAGGTTTCGGTTTTCTTAGGCCAAGACTAAGGTGGTGCACTTCTGCCACCATCCACGGCTCCACCCTAACCCAGACTTGTTTCTTAATGGGGTATGCCTGGAAGAGGTTGAATCACACCATTTCCTTGGTCTTGTATTTGTCGACGCCTCACCTGGGAGGCTCATTCGCAGCCTTAGGGTCTCTTGTACCCGTGCCATGGATATTCTCCGTTCCGTGATGTTTAGCGCTTGGGGCGCTGATAGGGCTACTGCCTCAGTTTTTTTATTGATCCTTTGTTCGTTCAAACTCGACTACAGATGTGAGTTTTATGCATCCGCAGCTGAGCGTTTATTGTGTTAGGTGGACTCGATCCACCACACCCTCCTCCTCATTGTGACCGGTGCCTTCTGCACTTCCCCATTGAGAGCCTACTAGTCGATGCTAGGGAGATGCCACTCGTTCTACGCCAGTTACACTGCATCATTCGCCTGTACGCGCGAGCCCGGTGCCTCCCTCAGTGGCCAACAGCTCTCACTGCATTCTCAGCTGATTTCGACGGCTCATATGCCGCCGAGAGACGCCAGTCATACCCTAAGCCTTTTGGGTTTAGGGCCAGGAAACTCCTTCTTGAGCTAAGTATAGCTCTCGGTCCCGTGTCGCCCCTGGTTCTGCCCAGGACGCCACCCTGGAAGGTACCACATTTGGCTATTTGTCGCCACGCCTCTGCTCCCAAAGCTTATACATCGCCGGGAGTATTGCGTTCGACCTTTTGGAGCACACCTCGTGTCATGTGGGAACCGTGCCCGTGTATACGGCTTCCACTCCGTATCCCCTCTGTTTGAAGTTAGCAGGGATCTGCCAGGCGCTGCGTCTGTCTTTACGGCCGAGCTGGTGGCAATACATCACTCGGTACGGGAAATTACTCGACGTGCCCGGTCGGAGACCGGATTGTGATCTATAGCGACTCACCCAGCGCCCTTAGTGCTCTCGGGGCATTGGAATCTCCGCATCCCCTGGTTCGCGATATCCGTGACGCCACGGTTTTGGCGAGCCGGGTGAATCTCTAGATTATCTTCTGCTGGGTTCCTGAACATGTAGGAATTGCGGGGAATGAGGGCGCCAAAGAGTCCGCGAGGACTCTGCGACCGGACCAGCGTTTCGCTCTTCCTCACACCGACTACATGGCAGGAATACGGGCAGCTCTACGGACTGCTTGTCAAAGAAGATGGGAGACGGTCGAAGGGGACTTAAAGTTGCGTGCCATTGCGCCGCAACTGTTCCATGGATCTACCCCCCAATGCCGCGAGGGCTTCAGGTTGCTTTCTGTCGTCTCCGAATTGGGCACACTCGCGGGACGCACCGCCATTTGATGGAGCTCTCGCCAGTGCCCTACTGTGAAGTCTGTGTTGTACCCCAGACTTTTTGGCACATTCTTTTTGAATGTCCCAGTCTGGGTGATCTTTGCGCACGTTATCTGACCCGGTACCGGGACGGGCGGGGTCGCTACCGCCTGTCCCTTGTACTCGGGACGAGTGCTTGCACATTGACTGGTGGACTTGTAGACTTTTGCGGGGAAGCTGGCCTTCTCCCTATATTTAACTATGTTTTGTTTTTAGTTATTGTTTTCTTTGTACGTCACTCGCTCCTGCGCCAGAGGGAGAGGGACCTCACCCCGACGCCGGAGCTTGCTTCCTAATTGTTTCCCTTTCCCTTTTTACTGTTGTTTTTTCATATTCCTATTTTAAAGTAGCCTAGTGCTAGGCTGTCGTGATTGGAGCGACTTATGCCCAAGTGGGTAGTCACAAGATGGTCTAAAAAACAGCAAAAAAAACAAAACCCACCTTCAGCCGACTTGGACGCGGGTGACTTTCCCTGCGTCGTGGAACGGTTGCCAAGGCAATTTCTCTTTCTCTGAGATTTGAACGGTAGACACCTCCTTTGGGGAGACTACTTGATTAATTCCAGGGCTCAAGTCCTTGCCGACCTGATCGTCGAGCTGGAGATGGGTGTCCTAAATGTGAATGAGTTTCCGCATCACTGCCCGAGATCCGCGTCATTTTCCTGCCTCGATATATTTTTGTGCTCTTGTGCTCTATGGATTTACAGCCTGATTTTGGTTGGGGGCTGCTCATTTTTCTACCTCGATCTATTTTTGTGCACTCCTGATTCACAGCCTGATTTCGTTGGGGGCTGGTCATGACCTCCACTGTTGTATTCACTTTCCCATTGAAATAGTATTTTGGGGACCGCTGTCGCCAGAGCGCCCCTCCTCCCCCACGGTGGTGTTTGGCGCGGGCGCGGTTTTCCGCATTTCAGGAAATGACTGATTTCCTCATCGCCATGGGTCTAACTACTATTCCTAGAACGTCTCGCCGTTTTGCACGCCGACCGCTCCCGTGGTGGTCAGCAGAGTCTGAGGCTTCACTCAAACAAAGTTATGCCTACATGCGCTATGAGCGCCGCCCGAACGACTAAATAGTTAGTGAATTTCGTTTGGCTTGGGCTAGGTTCCGGTATATTTTGAAGCACGCCCGCCACAATTCTTGGCCGGCATGCGTGTGTTCACTTAACGGAAAACACCCCCTCTATGAGAAGTGTGGAAGCGAGTCAAAAGGATTCGGGGGAAGTGCTTGCAGGACCCCCCTCCCATTCTCCAGGAGAATGCGACCATAATCTCGGACTCCGCGTCTGTGGCGGAATCCTTCGCGACCGCATTCTCTAACTGGAGTGCTGCTCCGTTAGCATTCAATACGCTTCGTAATGTCCGTGGAAGGCAGCTGGCTGTGCTTTACCCACAAAGACGGAGAACCCTTCCACTACAAGTTTACTCTGAGTGAGTTTCGTTCCGCTCTCTCTTCGTGTGCGGACATCGCCCCTGGTCCAGACGATGTACCTTACGCCATGCGCCATCACCTGTGTGAGCCAGGCATGATCTCTGTTATATTTGTTCAACAGGATGTGAGTAGAGGGTATCCTCCTAGATTCCTGGCGAATCGCCCTGGAGGGTACCACCTTTGTCTATTTGTTGGAACTCCTCTGCTACCACCCCGTAAGAAGCGAGGTGATTTGCCATCCTGGCTGCCATGTTGAAAGGATTGATCACCCCGTCCGACCCCAGCTTAGCCTCTTCTTCCTTCAAAACACTTGTGTTTCCCCCCGGCTTCCTCGCTTTTCATACAACCTCTCCCACAACTTTCTCTGGTCAGCCTCTAATTTCACAGGGTAGATGCTGACTGACCTTCTTCTCAGCTAACCGTCACAGATCGGGGCTGAGGGGGGGGAGGGGACAATGTCCCCTAACCCCTCAGCTCCGGTTCGGGATGGTGTTTTTTTAACAACCTGCTTCATCTCCACCCATACCTTCCTCACGTCCCTTTTCCTTTTCTCTTCACACACTATCAATTTTACGCTGTGACCAAGGTGGAGCCGCCATGCTGAAGGGCTGCCAGGTCACCAGGCGGGGGGGGTGGCCTTAAATGGCGGCACCTGGCTCTGCCAGGCTCCTCTCCATCTGCGGAGACGGATGGGTCTGCTGCCACTTTGGTAGGAGATCCGGCCCCTCTGCCTCCCCGGGTCCGGAACCCCCGACTATTGCTATTGCTTCCTGTGGAACAAATAGGGTCACCATGCCCAATGATGAATATTAAAAAAAACAAAATCCCCTTAATTTCCCCGCATCCAACGTCGGAGTCACCCTCGGGCAGCTCCACAGGAAAAATGGAGGTCCCCCCCTCTTGTGCCTGCAGGGGACCCTCCAAATTTCTCTAACCAGAGAGGAGGCTTACTCCTCTCCTACGCCTACGGGTGCAGGGGACTCCCCCCTCACTCCCTTCTCTGGAGGTGCTTTCGGGCATCTCCCTTTTTTCAGCGGCAGTCCCCTCTTGTTTCCAAGGGGACTGGCAAGAAAGCCAGTAGGCAGCTCATAACTGACCCCTCCCCCCCAGTGAAGCGGCTTAGTAGGGGGCAAACCTCCTTAGGGGATAGAGGGAAGCCAGGCCCCTTTGGTCGCTTCCCTTGCTGGGGTCAAGGCCAGGGCCTCCCCACACATGAATAATGACGCTGCCAACGGGACCTGCAATGTCCTGGGAGGGGATGGCCAACTGGAGGCCCCTCCTGTGATAGATATGGTCCTTGAGGCAACCCAGCCTCAGAGGGTAGGGCCTTGCATGGGGGGGAATCGGGATCGGTGTCAAGCACCGAAATCGAATCTGCCCCTATGCAAGGTCCTCCTCAAATGGCTGGGGTCTCCGAGGCAGTACAAAGAGGGGAGGGATCTCCTCCAACCGGTGCCCCTGCAACCACCAAGACCTTCTCCATCTGTGAGAAGAATCTGGCCTAGGGGCTTCTGCCAGCGGAGGGGAAAAGCGGGTTCATTCCCTGCCCTCCTCTCCTAAAAAGAAAAAAAAATAATAAAAAGACTCGGGGCTCCTCTCCATCTGCGGAGACGGATGGGTCTGCTGCCACTTTGGTAGGAGATCCGGCCCCTCTGCCTCCTCGGGTCCGGAACCCCCGACTATGACTAAGACGAAAAGAGCACAGAGCGGAGCCTCGATAACATCGGGGCCCCGCATTCAGAGGCTACCTGGCGTTTTCGAACCCGCTGGCTTTAAATTTAAACGCTTCCTCCTTATTTGCTCCACTGATGGCAGCTTGTTGGCCAAGGGCAACATGAATTTCGTCGGGCTAGGGCTAGGTTCCGGTATATTTCGAAGCACGCCCGCCGCTCTTCTTGGCGGGCATACGTGTCTTCACTTAACGGGAAGACCCCTCTATCAGAGGTGTGGAAGTGAGTCAAAAGGATTCGGGGCAATTTCTCGCAAGACCCCCTTCGGTTCTCCAGGAGAATGGGGAGCAATCTCGGGCCCCGCGTCCGTGGCGGAATCCTTCGCGACCGCTTTCTCTGCATCCTCTAGCTGGGATGCTGCTTCGCCAGCATTCAATGCACGTCGTGATGTCGCGGAAGGCCGCCGGCTGGACTTTACCTCCAGAGTTACAAGGAGTCACAAGGAAAGAAGGTACCCTAGGAGACCTTACGGTCCATTCAAAGAGGGTACCTTTGGACTAGCAATCGAGTGGGCACATGGCTGCTCAATTGTTTTGCGTCCCTAAACGGCCACTTTTCAAGACTTTGTCTAGTCTTGACTTGAACTGGTCATCAGATTCACTGTTGACAACTTCCACTGCAAGTGCGTTCCACTTACCGCAGATACTGTACGTGAAAAAATTTCCACACAGATTGCGGTTGTAACGCTTCAGTTCAAGTTTGAAGACGTGATTGCACGTTCTGTTCACACTCAGTGTGAAAATATCCCGGTAGTCAACATTGTCGAACCCTCGAAGTATTTTGAAAACTTCGATGAGCTGACCACGCAGTCTACGGGTTTCCAGCGAGAACAGATCTAATTCCCTTAGTCTATCCTCATAACTTTTATGTCAGATAGAGGGAATCAGTTTGGTTGCCCTAGCTTGTACGCGTTCTAACCTTGCGATTTCCTTTCGAAACGAAGGACTCCAAAATTGTACGGCATACTCCAGGTGCGGCCGAATGAGGGAGTTGTACAGACAAAGTACTATCTCCCTGTTACGGTATCCAAACTGGCGCTTTATGTAGCCTAACATCCTTTGGGCTTTCTTCTCTGCCTCATTGCACTGTTTCGAGAACTTGAGGTCGCTAGTGATAGTAACACCCAAGTCCTTCTCAGTGTCACTCGATTCAAGAGCACTGCCCTTAAGGATATAATGAGATTTGGGGGGGTTTCTGTGGCCGATATGCATTACTTTGCATTTCCCCACGTTAAAAGGCATTTGCCACGTGTCCGACCACTCCCCAATCTTCCCAAGATCTTCCTGCAGGCGGGCAGTATTTCCATCCTTTGCAACGTTCATACCAAGCTTGGTATCGTTGGCAAATTTGGAAATCTTGGCAACCATGTCACCGTCCATGTCGTTGACGTAGATGATGAATAGTAGTGGTCCCAGGACAGAACCTTGAGGCACCCCGCTAGTAACGGGAACCCACTCAGAAGCCTGTCCATTCACCACCACCCGTTGCTGTCTGCCACTTAGCCAGTTCTCGATCCAGCCGGCTACTTTTCCGTCTATGCCCAGCGCTCGCACTTTTCGGAGAAGGCGGCGGTGTGGTACCTTATCAAAGGCTTTCTGAAAGTCTAAGTAAACCACATCCACCGCCTTGTCCCGATCGTGCTCACTGAACACGAAGTGGAAGAATTCCACAAGGTTCGTCAGGCATGACCGTTGCCTTCGGAAGCCGTGCTGGGAACTCCTCAGTATCAGGTTTGACTCTAATACGACGTTATGTTCTCCACCATCATGCTTTCCATGAGTTTACCGACTATCGAAGTCAGACTGATAGGTCGGTAGTTTGACGGATGGCTGGGGGCTCCTTTCTTGAAGATCGGAGTCACCTCCGCCTCACGCCAGTCTCTAGGAACGCACCCTGTTCGGATTGACATGTTAAAGATAGCGCACAGATGTCGTGATACTTCATCGCACACTTCCTTCAACACCTTGGGTAGAAACCCGTCCGGTCCAGGGGACTTATTCGTCTTTAGGTCAGCGATCTTTTTCTTTATTTCTCCTTCGGTGAAGTCCATTGCCTCCAGCTTTTCCCCCCGAGTAGGAAACTGTAGGCTGGGGGATGGGACCACACTCTTTAGTAAACACTGAGGAGAAGTAGTCATTGAGAAGGTTAGCATTTTCTGCATCTGACTGAGTTAATGCACCCTCCTCGTCCACTAAGGGCCCAATCCTACGATGGATTGGTTTACGGCTATTTACATAGCCGAAGAACTCCTTGGGATTCTCCTTGCAGAGTCTCGCCACTCGGAGTTCCTCAGTACGCTTAGTCGCCCTTATGCTGGACTTCACTCTCCTGGCTAGCCTCCGGTACTCGTCAAAGGCACCCTAGATCTTCGATCGCCGGTACGCATTTCTCTTCTCCCTAAGCAGTTGGCCGATTTCTCGATTAAACCACTTTGGTTGAACAGAAGACCGACGGAGGCATTTCAGAGGGATGCAACTTGATTGAAGACTCATGAATTTATTTTTGAAATTGTTCCACGTATCCTCAACCTCTTCGCATACCGCTAGCCTTACATCAGTCAGCCCAGCATGAAGGCTTGCAAAGTCTGCTCTTCTCAAGTCAAGTTTCCTTGATTGACTGGCAACAGACCTTACCTTCGGGATCTTGACGGTAAATCTAACTAGCTGGTGATCACTGCCACCGAGCTCTTCGCCTACAGAGACATCCTCAACGATATCATCCTCAGAGGTGAAGACCAAGTCGAGGATATTGTCTGCTCTCGTCGGTTCTCTGACCCATTGAGTGAGGAACTCGTTGTTGGCGAAGTCCAGGAGTAGCGCGCTCTCGCCACAGGCTGCTCTGGTTTTCCAGTCAACTTGTCTGTTGAAGTCGCCCATAACGATGCACACTCTGCCTTGAACAAGCTCACCCAGCAGCTGGTACAGTTCCCTGTCCTTCTCAACGGGTTGGGAAGGGGGTCTGTAAAGTACCAGGGTCCTGTATCTGATAGGACCTATCTCTAGGTCAACGCCTAGGAGCTCGTGATCGGATATAATGTTGGAGTTCGTAGATTTGATTGTATCCTTGACATACAACATTACACCGCCACCCTCTCTGTCTGGCCTATCTTTGTGGAAGAGTTGGTAGCCAGGAACCGTAAATTGGCCTTCAAAGTCTCGGTTTGAGGTTTTTATCCACGATTCTGTTATGGCTACCATTTCGGGTTCTTCCGTCGCTACGAGGCCACGGAGCTCAGGAAACTTGTTCCTGATTGACCTCGCATTGAACAGAAGAACTTTCAGGGAGTCCCCGAATGTAGGACTCCCTACGCTCTTCCGTTTCCCAGCTTGTTTGTTGGCGAGGCACCCCTTTTGGCGGAGGCGGAGAACCCTTCAACGACAAGTTTACTGTGAGTGAGTTGCGCTCCGCTCTTGCTTCGTGCGCGGACAATGCCCCTTTCCCGGACGATGTCCCGTACGCCATGCTTCGACATCTGGGTGAGTGAGGCATGACCTTTCTGTTAGATTTGTTCAACAGGATCACCCAGTCTGGGTGATCTTTGCGCATGTTATCTGTAGGTTGCTCATTCCGGCGTCAGGGAAGGGCAGGTCTCCCCTCCCCCCTCCCCGGTGCTGGAGCCTGCTTCTTGCCATTTTTTTTTTTTGTCATTTTTTTCTTACATATTTTTATTTCAATGTAGCCTAGTACTAGGCTGTTTTTTGAGTATGGCAACTTATGCCCAAGTAGGTCGCCAGATGGGCTCCTAAAATTTGTAAATTTCTGCCAGCTGACTGTTTGTGTTGGGTCGCAATGAAGCGTGCTTCCTTCTTACCTTTTTGCTTTTTTTATTTTTATAGCATTTTTATTTGTTATTTGCATATTGTTATTTTAATATAGCCTACTAATAGGCTAGCTCGAATACGGTGACTTATGCCCAAGTAGGCAGTTGCCAGATGGGCTCATAAAATTTAAATTCTCACCTAAAAGGAACACATGATGTTCCTCTCCCTGTGAGATGAGACTGGGGGTGGGGGGATAGATACCTTCCCTGCCATTTCTGGTTTGGAATCTTTAGTAACTTGATAGCCGCAAAGGGTTGGGGTATCCAGAGGAGGTGCACATCTTTCCTGCCTGAGGGCAAATCAGGTAAGCCCTGTCCTCACTGTGTTGACGAACTTTATGTATGATGGGGCCTGGAAAAGTTGTTGGTGCACCCTCCCTTCACCCCCACTCAGCACTACTTAACCTTTTTATTAATTAATGCAATATTATTATTAGCCTTATTTTTGTTATTATTCTTCCTACTATTATTGTTTATTACTATTTATTCTTTTTATTAATCATTATTTATATTAGTTTCTACTAATGCTATTATTTATTATTTACTATTATTTGCTATTGCTACTACTACTATTATTATCATTATTTTCATCATTATCATCATTATCATCATCATTCCCCTCAACCTTTTTCTACCAAACTTTGTACTAGGAGGATTGTTACCAACTGGACAGAGTTATGTCCAGTAACCATGGTGCTTTGGTGGACTGCATGCCATCCTAGGATCACCTAGCACCAGGGTACGATAATAGGTGATCACCCACATTCCTTGTTAATGGACCTGTTTATCTCTATTTTACTTCATTACATACCCGCCTACCCCTTTCCACACTTATTCTTTTATCCACACAAGTTCTGGGTGCCATCAGTGCTTTCATTCTACCTCCTGCGAGAGCCAAAACCCTGCTGACTAAGGCAAGTATTTGGTATGCCGGGCCATTGTCTCTGCTCACCTTCTAGTACCCATATTACATGGCTACTCTTCACATTCCTCTATGGTTAAAGTTCCAGGACAATTTTGCCCATCAATGCATGACCCATGGAGCCAATATGTGATAAATATCGCATTCTGGAATTTTCTGATCCCATGGAGACCTTTCTTTGATCATCTTACATACTTTGCATGTGTTCTTTATTCTTTTTTCTAAACTATGGATATAATAGAAGGCAATAGTGGAAATGTGCATGAAGATCCGCCTCCAAGCGTGTCCTCACCCTCCCAAGCTATCGGGGAAGATGAAATATCATGAGACACCCCTGGCTGATGGATGGGCTATCCTCTCACTATCCACCTGTGGCCATGGGGCTACCCCTTTGCCATCTTTCAGGCAACTCCACCTCTGAAAAGGTACCTTTCCCTATACCTGTGCTCTATCAGGGGTCCCTTTCGACCATCTTCTACCAAAGAGAAGGTTTACTCTCCTATGTCTATAGGTGCAGGGGTTTCCCCTTACCTACTGTGTAGTCGTATATGAACATCTTCATCTTTCAACTAATGGCAGTCCCCCTTTTCTTTTCACAGGGGACTGCCAAGTTATTCAGCAGGTCGCCCTAAATTGGCTGCTACTGATGTGAGTGACTCAATAGGACCAATCCTCTTATGGGTGCAAGGGAAAACATGGCCCATAGGGCCATGTTTTCCCTTGCCCCCATAAAAGGGGGGCAGTCATGTATTTTGACATTGTAGGGGTATCAGTATCCCTGCCTCCTCTTTTTGGTTCCTTGGCTTGAGACAACCCAACTATTTGTAGCTTGTGTGTCAACACTGAGGTCCCCTGCGCTCGACACAGAGGTGATGTAACCACAGATTGCAGGATCTTCCATGGGGGCCAACCATAGTTCATGTCAAACACAAAACCTAAATCTGCTCCTGAGTAATCACAAAGATATGGGAACTCCTCCCCTGCTGGTTTTCCTTTGGCAACTAAGACCTCCATTTCAGAGAAGTATCTTTTGAGTCCTTTTTGTCCTGCTTAGCGCCTCTTTCCCCTAGTGAAGAGAAGCAGGTTCATTCCGTTTACACTTCTATAAAGAAATCTATATTATGTTGGGGCTCATCATTCAGAGATTATATTGTGTTTCTGAGCCCGCTGGCTTCAAATGCTTTTTGTTATCTACTCCACTGGGGGCAGCATGTTGGCCAAAGGCAAAATGACCCATCAGATGAGAATATTAACAAGGTTGATTGGTAGAGAGCCGAAGGTGACCAATTTCTCTGATGCCAGCCTTCTGGTCAATGCGTCAGACCCTTCCATCGCGGCTATGATTAGTGCCCTTTTGACACTTAATGGATCGCCGCATATGTAGACGTGCAAACTTGGGTTTACTTGAAGTTTGTGTAAGTTGCTTAAAGGCTGTATATGATCTCATCCGACTGGTGCCCCAAGACTGCCAGGACCTTCTCCATCTCGGAGAGAGACCTTGCTGAGGCCGGTAAATCCAGCTTGGGGGCTCTTGCCGGCGGAGGGGAGAAGAGGGTTCATTCTCCGCCATCCTCCTAAAAAGAAAAAAATACAACAAAAAAAAGACAAATAACTCAGGGCTCCTCTACATCCGCAGGGGCTGCGGGGACTGATAGGTCTGCTGCCACTTGGGTAAGCGACCAAGCCAAGATCGGCACATCCCGCCAGTCTGCCCTACGGGTGCAGAGCCCCTGACTATGACCAAAAGTGCTAGTGCGCAGAGTGGAGCCTCGAATACATAGTTGCCTCTCATTCGGAAATCACCGGGCATTTTCGAGCCCGTTGGCTTCAAACGTTTCCTCGTTATTCGCTCCACTGATTGCACCATGTTGGATAAGGGCAAATGAACCATCAGAGGAGAGCTTAGCTAGTGTGATCGGTAGAGAGCCGAAGGTGACCTGTTTCTCGGACGGGAGCCTTCTGGCGAATGCGGCGGATCCCTCCGAGACGGCCAAGATAAGTGCTCTTCGGACACTTGATGGCACCCCGGTGAGTGTGATGCCGCACTCCACCATTAACTTTGTGAAAGGATTAGTTTATGCGAGGGAACTCGTGGACGACTCCATAAAAGATATCACTCTAGAGCTGGCTGACCACGGGGCGGCCAAGGTCGAGCGTGTGATGAGAAAACAGGGAGGGGCCTCGAGACCCACCCGTGCACTCTTCTCACGTTCGACTGAGACAAGTTCCCTGAGTTCGTGCGTGCCGGTTGGTACCGCTACCGCGTGAAGGCATTTGTGCTACTGCAGCGGAGATGCTATTACTGTCTCCGCTTCGGCCATACGAATCTCTCATGTAGACGTGCAGAGTCGGGGTCACCCGAAGTCTGTGTAAATTGCTCCAAGGCTGCACACGATAAGTCTAAATTATGTGTGGGTACATGTGTCAATTGCGGAGAGCCGCACCTGGTGCATATCTTCCCGAGAAAGAAATCCTGACCGTTCAGGCCCAGGATCGTCTCTCATTCGCGATGCTAAGGACTTGGTTCTGCCTCGGATGTCTTACGCCTCAATGCTAAGAAAGCCGCTCTCTTCTTCTGGCCCATCCAGGCCAACGAGCACGGTTGTTTCCGCTCCTATTCGGATCCCTTCTGCGTGCTCTACTCAACCCGGGCGCTCCCCTGGTAAAGCTGGTGGCACAAAGGGTCCACACACAGCCCCTGCTAAAACCAGGGCTCCCCCCCCTTTCCCCAGCGTGACCGTTTCCCGTAAGGCGAAACGGCTACGCGCCTCTACCGAGTCGTTAGACACACATGAAGTAACACCCCTGAAGTTGGTCGCCAAGCCATCTTCCGGGGTTCCTAAAGCTGTCCCCCGAAAGGACAGCAAGAAAGGAGCTTCGGCTCGTTCGCCCACGCGTAGTGGTCAGCTGGGTGGCTCGGAGACGGTGGATTCTCGAAAAGAGGGCCTCCGAAGCCGCAACGCCAGCCTAAGGTTTCGAGGCGGAGAGAGGAAAAGACTCGCATGCTGAGACCAACCTCTCCGAATAAGTCCTCGAAGGCGACAGCGCATTGTCCGGTTAACAGCACCCGGGGTTCTGCCTCCGGTAAGCGTACGGCCATTCCCGTGAGGCCGTACGCCGCGGAATCCTTCCCGACCGCATTCTCTAGACGGGATGCTGCTCCGCCAGCATTCAATGCACGTTGTGATGTCTCTGAAGGCCGCCGACTGGACTTAACCTCCAGAGGCGGAGCACCCTTCAACGACAGGCTTACTCTGAGTGAGTTGCGTTCCGCTCTTGCTTCGTGCGCGGACATCTCCCATGGTCTGGACGATGTCCCGTACGCCATGCTTCGACCTGTGGGTGAGCGAGGTATGGCCTTTCTGTTAGATTTGTTCAACAGGATCTGGGTGGGGGGTCTCCTCCCAGATTCCTGGCGAATCGCTACTGTGCTCGCCTTTCGCAAACCGGTGAGAGAGTTCACTCTACTCCGGCTGGTTTGCGCCCAATCTCTCTAACCTCTTGCGTAAATGTTAGATTAGCCTTTTTTTCTGGATAGCGGAGGCCATCTGTCTTCTGCCCAGTGCGGCTTCCTCAAGTTCCAATCCACGTCGGATGCTCTGCTCCGACTGGAAAATGCCGTCTGCTAGGCCTTCCTTCGTAGACAGCACTGCGCCACGGTGTTTTTCGATCTGGAGAACGCCTATGATACCGCATGGCGATGCGGTATCATGAAGACTCGGTGCCTCCCAATGTTTATATCTGAATTTTTGCGAGATCGTCTATTCCGCGTACGGGTGGGGGGAGCCCTCTCCCGCAGGGAAGTGTCCTCAGTGTCACACTCTTTGCCTTGAGCATCAACGGCATCACCGGTCCTGCCGGAAGATGTTCTTGCTACGCTCTACGTGGATGACCTTTCGATCTCTTTTGGCGTGGCCCAGATGTCGACTCCAACAGGCATTGAACCGCGTCTCTTGCTATGCCTAAGCGGACAGGTTTCAGTTTTCCTTGGCCAGGCCAAGTCTAAGGTGGTGCACTTCTGCCGCTATCCACAGCTCCACCCAGACCTAGACTTTTTTCTTAATGGGGTACGCCTTGAAGTGAATGAATCGCACCGTTTCCTTGGTCTTGTATTTGACCGACGCCTCACCTGGGAGGCTCATATTCGCAGCCTTAGGGTCTCTTGTACCCGCGCCATGGATATTCTCCGTTCCGTGACGTTCAGCGCTTAGGGTGCTGATAGGGCTACTGCCTTACCTTTTTATCGATCCTTTGTTTGTTCGAAGCTCGACTACGGATGCGAGTTTTATTCATTTGCAGCCGAGCGTTTATTGCGGAAGGTGGACTCGATCCACCCCGCGGTGCCTTTCGCACTTTCCCCACTGAGAGCTGGAGAGATGTCACTTATTCTGCGCCGTGCACAGTGCATTACTTTCGTGTACGCGCGAGCCCGGCGCCTCCCTCAGTCTCCACAGCTCTCACTTCATACACAGCTGATATTGCGTTCTGCCTTTTTGGAAAACACGTTATGTCACGCTGGAATCCCAAGAGGGGGTCGGTTTTCTCGCCGTACCCCTTTCGTTTGAAGTCAGTGGGGCTCTACCAGGCGTCTGTCTTGACGGCCGAGATGGTTGCAATACATCGCTCGGTACGGTACGGTACGCTCTTCCTCATACCGATTACATGGCAGGAATACGGGCGACATGGCCAAGAAGATGAGCGATGGTGGAGGGGAACTTAAAGTTACGTGCCATTGTTTGTGCCGCGACTGTTCACATGGCCTTACCCCCCCAATGCCGTCACGGCTTCAGGTTGTTTTCTGCTGTCTCAGAATTGGACACACTCGCGGGACGCACCGCCATTTGATGGAGCGCTCGCCTGCGCCTTATTGCGGCGACTGCATTGTCCCCTAGACTGTTCGGCACATTCTTGTTGAATGTCCCAGTGTGGGTGATCTCCCCGCACGTTACTTTAGCGGAGTCCCTACCGTTTGTCCTAGTTCGTGAACAACAGACTTGTGGACTATACGACTCTTTGGAGGAGTCTGGTCTCCGCCCCTTTATTCGATATTTGTTGGGGTTTTTTTTTGTAGGTCGCATGTGTTTGCGCCTGGGGGAGGCTGGCCTACCCCCAATGCCGGAGCGCGCTTCGTTGCCTTTTTGCTTTTTCGTATTTTTTTAACCTTTGTCTTTTTTATCGTTTTTTTATTTACATATTTGTTGTTTTTATTATTTGTTTAATATAGCCTTGCAGTAGGCTGTGTTGTGTACAGCGACTTATGCCCAAGTAGGCAGTCGCCAGAGATGGGCTCCCTAAATGGGGAAAAAAATATCCCCAGACTGCAACCCCCTTGACTATTATGTTGTGCAGCTTAGGTCCATGATCATCACAATTTTCACTAAGTTAACGATGGTTACTGTCAAAAAGGCCTCGAGCAGGCCCCGGCGCCGCTGGAGGCCGACTGAGGTTTTATTGAATAAAATAAATAGTACAATCTGTCGCTCCTCCGTCCGACGCAGGTGCATGCCTTTTCTTTTGGGGGCTTTCGTGACCACCGGATTGTGGAATAATGACCTTGTGAAGGACGATCAGGGCTGAGGGGGAAAGGGACAACGTTCCCTAACCCCTGAGCTCCGGTTTGGGATGGGTTTTTTTTAACAACCTGCTTCATCCCCACCCATACCTTCCTCACATCCCCTTTTCCTCTCCTATTCACAATCTATCTTTTTACCCCGTGTTCAAGGTGGAGCTGCCATGCCGATGGACTGCCAGGCCACCAGGCAGGAAGGGTGGTCCCAAATGGCGGCGCCTGGCTCTGCCAGGCCTGTAAGCACCTCTTGCAGTGCGGGCAACTGTGAGAGGTGATAAACTATTGCGTCCCACATAAAATTTAGGGTCACCATGCCCAATGATGCACAACCTAAAAAAAAACCCAACCTTCAACCTTCCCTTGCTTATCAACGGAGCTGCCCTCGGGCAGCTTCCCTGGAAAAATGGAGGTCCCCCCATCCTGTGCTTGCGCAGGGGACCCTCCATATTTCTTTAACCGGAGAGGAGGCCTACTCCTCTCCTACGCCTACGGGTGAAGGGGACTCCCCCTCACCCCCTTCTCTGGAGGTGCTTTCGGGCACCTCCCTATTTCCAGCGGCACTCCCTCCTTTTCTTTGTAAGGGGACTGCCAAGAAAGCCAGCAAGCAGCCCATTGCCGACCGCCCCTCGTGTAAGCGGCTTGGTAGGGCAAACCCCCTTAGGGGGGAGAGGGAAGCTAGGCCCCTTCGGTCGCGTCCCTCAAAAGACCTGCTGGCAAGAATTTTAAACCTTGCCGGGGTCAAGGCCTGTGCCTCCCCACACAAGACTGGTGACACTGCCAAGGGGACCTGCGATGTCCTGGGAAGGGATGGCCAACTGGAGGCCCCTCCTGTGATAGACATGGTCCTTGAGGAAACCCAGCCTCAGACGGTAGGGCCTTCCATGGGGGGGAATCCGGGCTCGGCGCCAAACACCGAACCCGAATCCGCCCCTATGCATGGTCCTCTTCAAACGGCTATGGTTTCTGAGGCAGTACAAGGAGGGGAGGGATCTCCTCCGGACAGTGCTCGTGCGACCAATAGGACCTTCTCCATTTCGAAGAAGGACCTGGCTGAGGCCGGTCCATCTGGCCTAGGGGCTTCTGCCGGCGGATGTGAGAAGCGGGTTCATTCCCCGCCCTCCTCTCCTAAAAAGAAGAAAAAGACAAGAAAGACTGAAAAGACTCGGGGCTCCTCTCCATCCGCGGGGGCCTTCGGGGACGGATGGGTTTGCTGCCACTTTGGCAAGCGACCAAGCCAAGATCGGCACATCCGGCCCCTCTGCCTCCCCCGGGTGTGGAGCCCCTGACTATGACAAAGACGAAAAGTGGACAGGGCGGAGCCTCGATGACATCGGGGCCCCTAATTTAGAGGTTACCTGGCGTTTTCGAGCCCGCTGGCTTCAAACGCTTCCTCGTTATTCGCTCCACTGATGGCACCATGCTGGGCAAGGGCAACATGATCCATCAAAGGAGAGGATTAGCTAGTGCAATTGGTAGAGAGCCGAAGGTGACCCGTTTCTCGGCGAATCCCGCCGAGGCGGCCAAGATAAGTGCTCTTCGGACACTTGATGGCACCCCGGTGAGTGTGACGCCGCACTCTACCATGAACTTTGTTAAAGGAGTAGTTTATGCAAGGGAACTCGTTGACTACTCCATTGAGGACATCACCCTAGAGCTGCCCGACCATGGGGCGTTCAAGGTCGAACGTGTGATGAGAAAACAGGGAGGGGCCTCGAGACTCACCCCTACACTCTTCGTCACGTTCGACTGTGACAAGCTCCCTGAGTCGGTGAGTGCAGGTTGGTACCGCTACCGCGTGAAGGCATTCGTGCCACTGCCGCGGCGGTGCTAATACTGTCACCGCTTCGGCCATACGAATCGTTCATGTATACGTGCAAAGTCGGGGTCACCCGAAGTCTGTGTAAATTGCTCCAAGGTCGCACACGATAAGTCCAAATCGTGTGTGGCCAAGTGTGTCAATTGCGGAGAGCCGCACCCTGCATCTTCGAAGCAATATGGTGCATATCTCCTTGAGAAAGAAATCCTGGCCGTTCAGGCCCAGGATCGACTCTCATTCCGCGAGGCTAAGGACTTGGTCCTGGCGCGCCCGGCTCTGCCTGGGACGTCATATGCCTCAATAGTTAGAAAGGCACCCTCTGCTCCTGGCCCATCCAGGCCAACGAGCACGGTTGTTTCCCCGCCCATTCTGAGCTCTTCTGCGGGCTCTACTCAAGCCGGGCGCTCCCCTGGTAAAGCTGGTGGCAAAAAGGGTTCATACCCAGCCCCGGCTAAAACCAGGGTGGTCCCCTCTTCCCCCAGCGTGACCGTTTCCCGTAAGGCGAAACGGCCACGCGCCTCCACCGAGTTTTTAGACTCACAGGGGCCAACACCCCTGAAGTTTGTCGCCAGGCCATCTTCCGGGGTTCCTAAAGCTGTCCCCCGAAAGGAGGACAGCAACAAAGGAGCTTCGGCTCCTTCGCCCACGCCTAATGGTGGAGCGAGTGGCTCGGAGACGGTGGTTCCTCGAAAAGAGGCTCCCCCGCCTCCGAAGCCGCAAAGCCCGCCTAAGGTTTCGAGGCGGAGGGAGGAAAAGACTCGCATTGCGAGCCCAACCTCCCCCGAATAGTCCTCGAAGGCGACAGCGCCTTCAGCGCTTTGTCCGGCCAACAGCGCTTGGGTTTCTGCCTCCGGGAAGTGTACGGCTATTCCCGTGAGGTTCTTCTGTTCGAGGAGGGCCCCCGCGTCTCCTCCGAGCTAGGCCTGGAGGGCATATTCCTTTAATGGAATTGCCGTGGACTCCGGGCCAACTGGGAGGAGCTGCGGAGGCTCGTCTCGTCCCGTTCCCCGTTAGCTATCTTTTTGCAGGAGACCATGCTAGGCGCGTGCCTCCTGCCCTCCCTCCCGGGTATAAGGGTCTTACGACCCCACCACCACGGGATGGCCGCGCTGGGGGATGCGCGGTTTACACCCGGCATGATGTCTCCGTTCTTCCTTTGTCTTTAGATACCTCCTTTCAGGCAGTGGCGGTGCAGCTTCACCTGGATAGAAGGTATACTATCATTTCTGGGGAGATTACTCAATAAATCCCAGGGGACAAGTCCTTGCCGATCTGATCGAAGAGCTTGAGATGGGTGTCCTAAACGTAGATGAGTTTACGCATCACTGTCCGAGAACCGCTTCATTTTCTTGCCTTGATCTATCTTTGTGCCCTGAGAGCCCACCTCCGTGGTGCTTGGCGCAGGCGCGGTGGCCTGCATTTCAGGAAATGACTGAATTCTCTATCTCAGTCGAGGAGTTTAGGTCGGTAGATGAGGCCGTTGAGTTCTTCTCCGTCAACCTCATCGACGTGGGACTGACTACTATTCCTAGGACGTCTGGCCGTTTTGCACGCCGACCACTCCCATGGTGGTCGGCCGAGTGTGAGACGGCCCTCAAACAGAAGCGTTATGCCTATATGCGCTATAAGCGCCTCCCGAACGATTTCACTGTCGCTGAATTTCGTCGGGCTAGGGCTAGGTTCCGGTATATTTCGAAGCACGCCCGCCGCTCTTCTTGGTGTGCATACGTGTCTTCATTTAACGGGAAGACCCCTTTAGCAGAGGTGTGGAAGCGAGTCAAAAGGATTCGGGGCAAGTTCTCGCAGGACCCCCTCCCCGTTCTCCAGGAGAATGGGACCACAATCTCTGACCCTGCGTCCGTGGCGGAATCCTTAGCGACCGCTTTTTCCGCATTCTCTAGCCGGAATGCTGCTCCGCCAGTATTCAATGCACGTCGTGATGTCGCGGAAGGTCGCCGGCTTGACTTTACCTCCAGAGGCGGAGAACCCTTCAACGACAAGTTTCCCTCATTGAGTTGCGCTCCGCTCTCGCTTCGTGCGCGGACACCGCCCATGGTCCGGACGATGTCCCGTACGCCATGTTTCGACACCTGGGTGAGCGAGGCATGGCCTTTCTATTAGATTTGTTCTACAGGATCTGGGTGGAGGGTCTTCTCCCAGACTTGGCGAATCGCTACTGTGTTCGCCTTTCGCAAACCGGAGAGAGATCACTCTACTCCGACCGGTTTCCTCCCAATCTCTCTAACCTCTTGCGTGTGCAAGTTGATGGAGAAATTGGTAAATGTTAGATTAGCCTTTTTCCCGGACAGCGGAGGCCATCTGTCTTGTGCACAGTGCGGCTTCCGCAAGTTCCACTCCACGTCGGATGCTCTGCTCCGACTGGAAAATGCCGTCTGCGAGGCTTTCCTTCGTAGACAGCACTACGCCACGGTGTTTTTCGATCTGGAAAAGGCCTATGATACCGCATGGCGATACGGTATCATGGAGACTCTCCACACGATGGGGGCGAGGGGACGCCTCCCAATGTTTATATCTTAATTTTTGCGAGATCGTCGTTTCCGCGTACGGGTGGGGGGAGCCCTCTCCGGCCCAAAGGAGCAGGAAGAGGGTGTCCCGCAGGGAAGTGTCCTCAGTGTCGCACTCTTTGCCCTGAGCATCAACGGCATCACCTCGGTGCTGCCGGAAGATGTTCTCGCTACGCTCTACGTGGACGACCATTCGATCTCTATTGGCGCTGCCCAGATGCCAACTATGGAGCGTAGACTCCAACATGCATTGAACCGCGTCTCTCGCTATGCCGAAGCGCACAGGTTTCGGTTTTCTTTGGCCAAGACTAAGGTGGTGTACTTCTGCCGCCATCCACGGCGAGTTTTATGAATCCGCAGCCGAGCTTTTATTGCGGAAGGTGCACTCGATCCACCACACCGGCCTTCGCCTTGCGACCGGTGCATTCCGCACTTCCCCCATTGAGAGCCTGTTGCTCGATGCTGGGGAGATGCCACTCGCTCTACGCCGCGTGCAGTGCATCACTCACCTGTACACGCGAGCCCGGCGCCTCCCTCAGTCGCCAACAGCTTTCACCTCATCCGCAGCTGATCTCGACGGTGCCTATGCCGCCGAGAGACGCAAGTCATACCCTAAGCCTTTGGTTTAGGACCAGGAAACTCCTTTGAGAGCTAGATATAGCTCTCGGGCCGGTGGTGCCCCTGGTTCTGCCCAGGACGCCACCCTGGAGGGTACCAAATTTGGCAATTTGTCGCCACGCCTCTGCTCCCAAAGCTTGTACGGCGCCGGGAGTATTGCGTTTGATCTTTGTGGACCACACCTCGTGTCACGCTGTAACCGTGCCAGTGTATACCGATGGCTCCAAGTCCTAAGAGGGGGTCGGCTTCCACGCCGTATCCCCTCTGTTTGAAGTCAGCGGGGCTCTGCCAGGCGCTGCGTCTGTCTTCACGGCCGAGCTGGTGGCAATACACCACTCGGCACGGGAGATTACGCGACGTGCCCGTTTCGGAGACCGGATTGTGATCTATAGCGACTCACAAAGCGCCCTGAGTGCTCTCGGGGTATTGGAATCTCCGCATCCCCTGGTTCGCGATATCCGTGTCGCCACGGTTTTGGCGAGCCGGGTGGATGTCGAGATTATCTACTGCTGGCTTCCTGGACATGTTGGAATTGTCGGGAATGAGGGCGCCAAAGAGTCCGCGAGGACTCTGCGACCGGACCAGCGTTTCGCTCTTCCTCACACTGACTCCCTTGCAGGAATACGGGCAGCTCTTCGGACTGCTTGGCAAAGAAGATGGGAGACGGTCGAAGGGAACTTAAAGTTGCGTGCCATTGTGCCGCGACTGTTCCCATGGACCTATCCCCCAATGCCGCGGCGGCTTCAGGTTGCTTTCTGTCGTCTCCGAATCGGACACACTCGTGTGACGCATCGCTATTTGATGGAGCGTTCGCCTGCGCTCTATTGCGACGACTGCGTCGTCCCCCAGACTGTTGGGCACATTCTTGTCGAATGTCCCAGTCTGAGTGATCTTCGCGCACGATACCTGTCCTGGTACCGGGATGGGCGGGGTCGCTACCGCCTGTCCCTTGTACTCGGCACGGATTCGTGCACTTTGACTTTTTGGGGGAGGCCGCGCTTCTCCCCTTTATTTATGTTCTTTTTTGTTTGTTGTTGTTTTGTTTGTAGGTTGCACTCTCCTGCACCGGGGTGAGGGGGACCTCCCCGCGCTGCCGGAGATTGCTTCCTGATTGTTAAGTTTTTCCAATTTATATCATTGTTATGTTTTCATATTTTTATTTTAAAGTAGCCTAGTTCTAGGCTGTCGTGTTTTTCGGCTACTTATCCCCAAGTGGGCAGTTGCCAGATGGGCTCTTTTTAAAAAAAAAATAAATAATTGTGAAGGACGAGACCCCTACAGAGTATTTAGCCTTAGGGTATACGGGAAAAGGCTGGTCAGAAAGGTATGTTAAAAAAACACCACCACCCTAACCAGAGCCAAGAGGAAGGAGGTTGGCTCAACAAGCAACCCCGACCCCACCCAAGTTGAATCTATGGAAACTGGTCGGCGACTAGCCTGCAAGATTAGTCGCCGGTCAAGAAAGATAAAAGAAGCGGAGCTTGTAAAGAATGTGTAAAAAAGATGTGAAATGGAAATGTTTAGAAGGAATAAAGTCCAGGTAGTCTTAATCTAGCTTCAGACTGCTTCGTGCACTAGGCGTGCCGCTCCTCCAAGTGTTAAATGGAGAAGGAATGTGCATTGGTTGGCCGTAGATTGTTTTGATTTATTTGGTGGGTAAGGATTGTGGCGCAAATCAAAGAATTGTGTGTCTGATGCCGCACTCAAAACCACCTCAACTCGCGGTGTAGTAGACCAACTTCTGCACTTTTCAAAAGGATTCATCCTTGGCCAATCTGTAGAAGGGTCCTGAATCTATGTTGTGCCCCCGGAGCTTCTTTGTGTATTTCACTGTGGGTGCAATTTGTGTCCCATAATGCACAACTGACATCTGCAATTTCCGACTGACACCACCAGGATGAGGAATTTACTTGTATTTTATCTATTTCAGGTGCGATGGCCCCTTCATTCAACATTGGCAAGCCTCAAAGATCCCTGGTTCGTATTCCGAATAGTGATGCGGATAAAATGATCAAACCAATATGTCTCGAAATTGCTCAGATCACCACCTTTTCAAAGTTTCTCGCCGAGATCATGAGCACCAATTTAGGGTTGGCGCAAGAATCTGCCACCGGACAAGCGCCGAACGTTGCCCATCCACCGCCAGCACCTTCACCATCAACGTCCACAGTTATAAATAGAGAGCAACAGTGGAGTTGCGGCGAGACCAGCTCCACTCCGCTCTCCCTCAAAAGATCCGCAGAAGCGGCTTCTCGACAGGTTCAGAAACGACTCGCTTTATCACGTCCACCAATCAGTTCTCTTATGAAAAAAAACAATTCCCTCTCTATGAAAGAACGGATTGATAAGTTTAAAAAACTCAAAGAGGAAAACGTAAAACTGCAGCAACACAATGAGGAGTTGAGTAAGAAGATAAACAAATTTAAAGAAATCTTACGAACGCGATCTAAATTAAATGAATTCCTTAAAAATTTGCAAGTATCTACCTGAGTGTTTTGGAAGCATTATGACCACGCGAAATTGAATGAATTCCCCAAGTCAAGGCTCTTTCATTTTCATTGAATACGCTTGCCAAAATTTATTTTTAACCAGCATTTGTTTTAGTCTCTGAGTCTTGGTGTGCCCCTGCCCCCTCGTCCAAAATAAATTCCTATTAAATGGCTAAATTGTAACATCATTTTTATTTTCAAAATCTTATGAATTCATATATTTTGCCAAAAACTAATTGCAGAGTGTCCATACCATCCAATCGGTCTGGTAATTAACTGGTTACTACCATTTTTTTTATCATAGGTGTATGCAGTCGTGACCGAGGTAGTTGACCTTTTTTTTCAGTTGAAATTGTCCAAAATGAATCATAATGCACCGTTGTTCCAAGTTTTGGTATTATTTATTTTTATTTAAAAAAGGTCCAACTTTCTCGGCCAATAAGCAGTCAGGATCACTTGTGCTTGGTTGGTGTTGTAGTCATTTCTTTACTTTAAGCATTTAAGAAATAGATGAATGTTATTATTGCTTCACTTTGAAAATTTACGAAATCACCAATAAAGTATGCAACATTGATTTATTCCTAGATGAATAACAAAATAATGTCATTTGCAATAGTTCACTTGCAATAGTTTAAAAGTAGTACATATTGGTATTTTAATGAAGGGTATTTATTGCGTATCATCTAGTTTCGCTGGGTTAGTCATCTAATCATTAAATCTCTCTTCATTCTGGCCTCAATTATTTTCTGTAAGTGATTTTGAATGTTTTAAATTTTGACTTACTTTTTCCGAAAGTTTGGCTAGATTAAGTTTTATAGTAATTTTTATTTTGTTTTCGCATTTTTTACCTGGCGCTTTTCCAGGCTTTAATTAAACCTTTGTTAACATTGGCTAAGTGAGTATATAGGTAGGGATTTTGCTATCTCGATATTAAGATATCTTGCACTATTTTTTCTTTTAAGGGACTTAGGATTCCTTGACTGATCTTGAATCCCTGATATGGCGAGACCCTTATTGCCATGAACGTGAAGTTGTGTGTGAAATGGTACAAGTGAGTCGGGTTCTCTAGCGGGAATACTGGGGAGGTTCAAGAGCTGAAACAAATGTAAATTTATTAAAAATGGTGAAATGCATTTGGTGACAATGAAAAGCTTAGCAAATTTACAACCCAATTTAATTAATAATGGACAAAGTGGGAAGTATGACCATCATTTGCGTTTCAATATCACTATGGGCGACGAGAACAAATGTTGTTTTAAAAATGATGTCTTACTATGAAAATCTCTGGTGGTTTCTTAAATATTGGACTTTGATTTAAACTTAAGCCATTCTTATAGTCGCTCTTAACGATATACAACATCAGAATATTGTTTATTTAGGGTTACTTATACAAATGATTAAGTATCATTAGACATTTTGCCCTATATCAATTTTGACTTAGATATGTAAATGATGATTAAAGAAATGACGTCCCGGTTTAGGAAGGAGTTTTATCATATTGACTTATTTTTTATAGTCTTCATTTAATCTTTTGAGTGTCCTGTGTTAATTAACTTTCATTCCTCATTAGCCCCGCGTTAACATGGAGCGTTGCTATAGAATGGGGAAGGGGGAATATGGAGTTGGAGGAGAGAGAAGATAGGATGATACACCGCCTCACCGTAAGTTGGGGCTGGCAAGTTATCGACCCAGTCCTCTCATTCCACGCCTTCATGGGATGACTACAGCAAGTTACCAATCCCCTTTCACCTAAGTCGTGCAGGTGAAACTAAGGTGGTGGTATTTCTTAGTCTTTAAAGTTGTATGAAAGAACGTATTAAATTTATATTAGTAGAATTAAATATGTTTCCTGGTTTAGTTGTTATTTAAGTATTATTGAGCCATCTGTAATCTGTTAACCTTGATTGATTCTTGAGTCGGAGAATACTGATTGAATCCTACTATATTGGCGGTTGATAGGGTGGTTATAGTGATATCTTAGAATTTCCAGCTATCGCACTATTCATTATCAATCCTCTAAATATAACTACCCTCAAATATCCAGCTATTTTCCTTATTTTAGTTGATTTAGTTTGCAAAGAAAATACTGAATTTCCAGCATTCCGTCTGAATACTTTAACCGTTTACTTCCTAACAACTTTAAACTTGATATTCACATCTATGTAAAACCATATTTATTTAAACGTCCAAATTAAAGTGTGACAACATTCGATTTTTTCAGAGGTGGACATAATTAAACACTAATTTGTTAAAAATCTAACAGAAGTTAACAGTAAAGCGTTATTTTCTTATTATATAACAATACAGAAGACGTTTTTTGCTATAAAGCAACTTCAAACTATAAAATTAAAAAATTGACAAAATTATAATGGCCCCCTAAAATGAGAAAAAACTTATAATGATTAATTGTGCCCACCTTTTTTTTATATACCTTCACATAGCTAGTCTAAGAAAGTTTTTTATATTCTATTTAATGAGGGATTACTTGGTTCTGCATTTCTATTTAAGTACATTTTATTTATCGTCCCGCCACCACCATTGGCATTGCCAGGAACTATCGAGCGGATAATGAAATCCACATGATCAGTATGACTCTCAAGACCCGAGGTGAGCAGGAGCCGGTCTTCATTAGGGAGCATAGGAGCGGGAAGAATAATGTAGGACATTTGGCCAGCAACCAGCCTCAAGGGAGAAAGGTGTTGATTGAAGGAAGGAGTTGAAAGACACTGGTTACTTTCTAAAGAAGTGAATATCGGGGATAAAAATGGGTCTGCTTGTGAAAAACGAAGCCAAAAGTAAGTAGATTGGCATGATTATAATGTGGGCCCTATTAAAGACGTGAATGTATATTAATTCTAATTTGCTGCGAATGTGTGAACCGTGTCTTGTATCAGCGATAGGAACCGATAAGTATCAAATTGCTACTACTGATGAAGGCAGTTAGCGATATGCCAAAAAGTGGTAATTTTTTTTAGGGAATGGGGCCTGGTGGTTGTGTTGTAAGTGGCACTGTACCCTAGGACTTTTCTTTTTATAGCGACGCGGTATGAAGGGAATTTGGTGAAAGGGGAACATAAAAACTATAGGGGAATAAATAAGTCACGGATAATACACGATCGAGGATGAACATGACGATGAAATTTAAGGTGTAAACTTAATTTATGGATTTGAAGATGGTATGATCGTGCACGATGCGGAAGCGCTCTAGTAGAATTAGAATGTATAGAACAGGTGTTAAACTTGAATAGTTATATTGGAAGTAATGGGTTTGTTCCTTTTGAAACTACCGGATTATGCGGTTTGAGATATGCGGTGGTTTATGAATGGTGTATTGAGAAATATGTTTAATGTTGGCTTGGTGTTAGTGACAGAGAGAGGGATCTATAAATTTTTGCCCAAAGCATTTAAAAATATTTTTAAAAAGTGTGCTAAAAGTAAAGAATTTGACTGTTACCACGATTCCTTTTGGGGCGTCTGGTATAGAATGGTGTGGCCGCCGATTGGCGTAAGTATGTCCCACTCCGCCCCGTAAGGTGCGGGGCGATTTGCCATCCTGGCCACCGTGTTGACGGGATCCAGCGCTCCGTCCGGCCCCAGCTTAGCCTCTCTTCCTTCCTTCAGATAGCCTGTATTTCTCACCTACTTCCTCACTTTCCCTACAACCTCTCCCACAACTTTCTCTGGTCAGCCTCTAATTTCACAGGGTAGATGCTGACCTTCTCAGCCAACAGTCCCGGATCAGGGCTGAGGGGGGAAGGGACAATGTTTCCTAACCCCTGAGCTCCGGTCTGGGGTGGTTGGTTTTTAACAACCTGCTTCATCCCCACCCATACCTCCCTTTTCCTTTTCTCTTCACACACTATCGATTTTACGCCGTGCCAAGGTGGAGCTGCCAGGTCACCAGGCAGGAGGGGTGGCCTTAAATGGCGGCACCTGGCTCTGCCAGGCCTGTACGCACCCCTTGCAGAGCGGGCTACTGCGAGGGGTGATGGGCTATTGCATCCCATAATTAAAAGAGGGTCACCATGCCCAATAATGAATATTAAAAACAAACAAAATCCCCTAAATTTTCTCGCATCCAACATCGGAGCCATCCTCGGGCAGCTCCACAGGAAAAATGTTGGTATCCTCCCCTCCTGTGCCTGCGCAGGGGACCCTCCAAATTTCTCTAACTGGAGAGGAGGCTTACTCCTCTCCTACGCCTACGGGTGCAGGGAACTCCCACTCACACCCTTCTCTGCAGGTGCTTTTGGCCACCTCCCTTCTGCCAGCGGCAGTCCCCTCTTTTCTTTCTAAGGGGACTGCCAAGAAAGCCAGCAGGCAGCTCATAGCTGACCGCTCCCAGGGAAGCGGCTCGGTAGGGCAAACACCCTTAGGGAAGGGGGAGAGGGAATCAAGGCCCCTTCGGTCGCTTCCTTTAAAAGACCTGCTGGCAAGACTATTGAACCTTGCCGGGGTCAAGGCCTGTGTCTCTTAACACATGACTAATGACGCTGCCAACGGGATCTGCGATGCCCTGGGAGGGGAGGGCCAACTGGAGGCCCCTCCTGAGATAGACATGGTCCTTAAGGCAACCCAGCCTCAGACAGTAGGGCCTTCCATGGGGGAGAATCCGGGCTCGGCGCCAAGCACTGAACCCGAATCCGCCCCTATGCAAGGTCCTCCTCAAACGGCTGGGGTCTCCGAGTCAGTACAAGGAAGGGAGGGATCTCAAACCGATGCCCCTGCGACCACCAGGACCTTCTCCATTTCGGAGAAGGACCTGGCTGAGGCCTGTCCATCTCGCCTGGTGGCTCCTGCCGGCGGAGGGGAGAAGCGGGTTCATTCTCCGCCCTCTCCTAAAAAGAAAAGGAACAGGAAAAACCCTCGGGGCTCCTCTCCATCCGCGGGGACGGATGGGTCTGCTGCCACTTTGGTAAGCGACCAAGCCAAGATCGGCACATCCGGCCCCTCTGCAACCCCTGGTCCGGAGCCCCCGACTATGACTAAGACGAAAAGAGCGCAGGGTGGAGCCTCGATAACGTCGGGCCCCTCATTCAGAGGCTACCTGGCGTTTCCGAGCCCGCTGGCTTCAAGCGCTTCCTCGTTAATCGCTCCACTGTTGGGAGCATGTTGGCCAAGGGAAACATGAGCCATCAGAGGAGAGCATTATCTAGTGTAATTGGTAGAGAGCCGAAGGTGACCCGTTTCTCGGACGGGAGCCGTCTGGCGAATCGCTCCAGGGCGGCCTAGATAAGTGCTCTTCGGACACTTGATAGCACCCCGGTGAGTGTGACCCCGCACTCCACCATGAACTTTGTGAAAGGATTAGTTTATGCGAAGGAACTCGTTGACTACTCCATAGAGGACATCACCTTGAAGCTGGCCGACCATGGGGCGGTCAAGGTCGAACGTGTGATGAGAAAACAGGGAGGGGCCTCGAGACCCACCCCTACACTCTTCGTCACGTTCGACTGTGACAACCTACCTGAGTCGGTGCGTGCCACTGCCGCGGCGGTGCTATTCTATTACTGTCACCGCTTCGGCCATACGAATCGTTCATGTAGACGTGCAAAGTCGGGATCACCCGAAGTCTGTGTAAATTGCTCCAAGGCCGCACACGATAAGTCTAAATCGTGTGTGGTCAATTGCGGAGAGCCGCACCCCGCTTCTTCGAAGCAATGTGGTGCATATCTCCTTGAGAAAGAAATCCTGGCCGTTCAGGCCCATGATCGACTCATTCCGGGAGGCTAAGGACTTTGTCCTGGCGCGCCCGGCTCTGCGTGGGACGTCTTAGGCCTCAATTGTTAGAAAGGCACCCTGTGCTCCTGGCCCATCCTGGTCAACGAGCATGGTTGTTTCCGCGCCCATTTGGAGCCCTTCTGCGGGTTCTATTCAACCCGTGCGCTCCCTCGTAAAGCTGGTGGCAAAAAGGGTTCACACCCAGCCTCGCCTAAAACCAGGCCCCCCCCACCATTTTCCCCAGCGTTACCGTTTCCTGTAAGGCGAAACCTCCACCGAGTCGTTAGACTCGGGAGGCAACACCCCTGAAGTTGGTCGCCAGTCCATCTTCCGGGGTTCCTAAAGCTGTCCCCCGAAAGGAGGACAGCAACAAAGGAGCTTCGGCTCCTTCGCCCACGCCCCGAGGTGGAGTGAGTGGCTCGGAGACGGTGGTTCCTCGAAAAGAGGGCCCCCCGCCTCCGAAGCCGCAACGCCCGCCTAAGGTTTCGAGGCGGAGGGAGGAAAAGAATCGCTTTGCGAGCCCAACCTCCCACAATAAGTCCTCGAAGGCGACAGCGGCTTCAGCGCTTTGTCCGGCCAACAGCGCATGGGGTTCTGCCCCCGGGAAGCGGACGGCTATTCCCGTGAGGGTCTTCAGTTCGAGGAGGGCACCCGCGTCTCCTCTGAGCTAGGCCTGGAGGGGAGATTATTCCATAAATCCCAGGGGACAAGTCCTTGCCGATCTGATCGAATAGCTTGAGATGGGTGTCCTAAACGTGGATGAGTTTACGCATCACTGTCCGAGAACCGCTTCATTTTCTTGCCTTGACCTATCTTTGTGCCCTTCGGATGCACAGCCTGAATTTGATTGGGGGAGTGGTCGATGACCTCCATGGTAGTGATCACTTTCCTATTCAAATATCATTTTCAGGGCAACTGCTGCCTGACAGCCCACCTCGGTGGTGCTTGGCGTGGTGGCCTGCATTTCAGGAAATGACTCAATTCCCTATCTCAGTCGAGGAGTTTAGGTCGGTAGATGAGGCTTTTGAGTTCTGCCACGGCAACCTCATCGCTGCTGGCCTGACTACTATTCCCAGAACGTCTGGCCGTTTTGCACACCGACCACTCCCATGGTGGTCGGCCGAGTGTGAGACGGCCCCCAAACAGAAGCGTTATGCCTACATGCGCTATAAGCGCCGACCGAACGATTTCACTGTCGGTGAACTTCGTCGGGCTAGGTTCCGTTATATTTCGAAGCACGCTCGCCGCTCTTCTTGGCGAGCATACGTGTCTTCACTTAACGGGAAGACCCCCTCTACCAGAGGTGCGGAGCTGAGTGAAAAGGATTCGGGGCAAGTTCTCGCAGGACCCCCCTCCCGTTCTCCAGGAGAATGGGACCGCAATCTCGGTCCCCGCGACCGTGGCGGAATTCTTCGCGACCGCTTTCTCCGCATTCTCTAGCCGGGATGCTGCTCCGCCAGCATTCAATGAACGTCATGATTTCGCGGAGGGCAGCCGGCTGGACTTTACCTCCAGAGGCTGAGAACCCTTCACCGACAGGTTTACTTTAAGTGAGTTGCGCTCCGCTCATGCTTCGTGCGCTGACACCGCCTATGGTCCGGACCATGTCCCGTACGCCATGCTTCGACACCTGGGTGTGCGAGGCATGGCATTTTTGTTAGATTTGTTCACCTGGATCTGGGTGGAGGGTCTCCTCCCAGATTCCTGGCGAATCGCTACTGTGCTCGCCTTTCGCAAACCGGTGAGAGAGATCACTCTACTCCGGCCGGTTTCCGCCCAATCTCTGTAACCTCTTACATGTGCAAGTTGATGGAGATTTTGGTAAATGTTAGATTAGCCTTTTTCCTGGACAGCGGAGGCCATCTGTCTTCTGCACAGTGTGGCTTCGCAAATTCCACTCCTCGTCGGATGCTCTGGTCTGACTGGAAAATGCTGTCTGCGACGCCTTCCTCCGTAGACAGCACTACGCTACGTTGTTTTTTGATCTGGAGAAGGCCTATGATACTGCCTGGCGATACGGTATCATGGAGACTCTCCACACGATGAGAGCGAGGGGACGCCTCCCAATGTTTATTGAATTTTTGCGAGATCGTCGATTCCGTGTACAGGTGGGGGGAGCCCTCTCTGGCCCAAAGTTGCAGGAAGAAGGTTCCCGCAGGGAAGTGTCCTCAGTGTCGCACTCTTTGCCCTGAGCATCAACGGCATCACCTCGGTGCTGCCGGAAGATGTTCTTGCTACGCTCTACGTGGACGACCTTTCGATCTCTTTTGGCACGGCCCAGATGTCGACTCCAACAGGCATTGAACCGCGTCTCCCGCTATGCCGAAGCGGACAGGTTTCGGCTTTCCTTGGATAAGACTTAGGTGGTGCACCTCTGCTGGCATCCACGGCTCCACCCAGACCCAGACTTGTTTCTTAATCGGGTGCGCCTTGAAGTGGTTGAATCTCACCGTTTCCTTGGTCTTGTATTTGACCGACGCCTCACCTGGGAGGCTCATATTCGCAGCCTTAGGGTCTCTTGTACCCGCGCCATGGATATTCTCCGTTCCGTGACGTTCAGCGCTTAGAATGCTGATAGGGCTACTGCATTATCGTTTTATTGATCCTTTGTTCGTTCGAAGCTCGACTACGGATGCGAGTTTTATGCATCTGCAGCCAAGCGTTTATTGCGGAAGGTGGACTCGATCCACCACACCGGCCTTTGCCTTTCGACCGGTGCCTTCCGCACTTTTGCCATTGAGAGCCTGTTGGTCGATTCTTAGGAGAAGCCACTCGCTCTACACCGCGTACAGTACATCACTCGCCTATACGCGCGAGCCCGACGCCTCCCTCAGTCGCCAACAGTTCTCACTGCATCCGCAGCTGATTTTGACGGTGCATATGCCGCCGAGAGACGCCAGTCATACCCTTAACCCTTTGGGTTTAGGGACAGGAAACTCCTTCGAGAGCTAGATATAGCTCTCGGGCCGGTGGCGCCTCTGGTTCTGCCCAGGACGCCACCCTGGAGGGTACCACATTTGGCTATTTGTCGCCACGCCTCCGCTCCCAAAGCTTGTACAGCGCCGGGAGTATTGCGTTCGACCTTCTTGGAGCACACCTCGTGTCCCGCTGCAACCGTGCCAGTGTATACGGATGGCTCCAAGTCCCAAGAGGGGGTCGGCTTGCACGCCGTATCCCCTCTGTTTGAAGTCAGCGGGGCTCTGCCAGGCGCTGCGTCTGTCTTCACGGCCGAGCTGGTGGCAATACACCACTCGGTACGGGAGATTACTCGACGTGCCCGGTTCGGAGACCGGATTGTGATCTATAGCGACTCACAAAGCGCCCTGAGTGCTCTCGGGGCATTGTAATCTACGCATCCCCTGGTTCGCGATATCCGTGACGCCACGGTTTTGGCGAGCCGAGGGGATATCGAGATTATCTTCTGCTGGGTTCCTTGACAGGTAGGAATTGTGGGGAATGAGGGTGCCAAAGAGTCCCGGAGGACACTCCTACTGGACCAGCATTTCGCTCTTCCTCACACCCTCACACCGACTACATGGCAGGAATACGGGCTGCTCTTCGGACTGCCTGGCGCAAAGAAGATGGGAGACGGTCGAAGGGAACTTAAAGTTGCGTGCCATTGCGCCGCCACTGTTCCCATGGACCTATCCCCCAATGCTGCGACGGCTTCAGGTCGCTTTCTGTCATCTCCGAATCTGACATACTCGTGTGACGCATCGCTATTTGATGGAGCGCTCGCCTGCGCCCTATTGCAACGACTGCGTCGTCCCCCAGACTGTTCGGCACATTCTTGTCGAATGTCCCAGTCTGGGTGATCTTCGCGCATGTTATCTGTCCCGGTACCGGGACGGGCGGGGTCGCTACCGCCTGTCCCTTGTGCTCGGGACGATTGCGTGCACCTTGACTGGTGGACTGATAGACTTTTGGGGGGAGGCCGGCATTCTCCCTTTTATTTAACTAGGTTTTGTTGTTGTTTTTTGTTATTTTCTTTCTAGGTCGCACGCTCCTACGCCTGGTGGAGGTGGACCTGCCCCCAGACGCCAGAGCTTGCTTCCTAATTGTCATCTCTTTTGATCGTTTTCTTTTCAAATTTTTATTTTAAAGTAGCCTCGAACTAGGCTGTTTGCTTGCGGTGACTTATGCCCAAGTGGGCAGTCACCAGATAGCCCCTTAAAAAAAAAGAAAAAAAAAGTTGGTCAGCGAAGCTCTGGCTGACCATTTTGCTTCGGTGAGTAACGCTAATATCTATCCTCGACGGTTTCTCGATCATAAGGACGCCATAGTCTCGCCTTCTAGATTTTACCACGTGCGCCACCGACTCTTATAATGCTCTCTTTTCCGTCTCTGAGCTGCGGGGTGCTTTGTCTCACTGTGGCTCTACTCTTCCAGGTGATGATTGCATCCACTACGACTTTCTCCGTCGTCTCCGTCCCCACTCTTTGGTTGACCTCTACAACCTGCTTTGCGTCAAAGGCATATATCCGCCCTCCTGGCGTGTGGGGGTTCTACCCTTTCTCAAGCCCGGTAGGCACGGTTTGGACCTCAGTCACTATCCCCCGATTGCTCTTACGAGCTGCCTCAGTAAGTTATTCGAGAAGATGGCCCAATTTCGCCTCATTTGGTTGTTTAGTCCAACTCACTCCTCTCTCCATTTCAGTGCGGTTTTCGCAGCGGCCGTAGTACTCTTGACCACGTCATTCGTTTGGAAGACTCCGTTTTACGGTCTTTTTTCTCCAGGCATCAGGTGTTGGCGGTGTTTTTCGACATTCAGAAGGCCTACGATACCACCTGGAGATATGATGTTTTACGTCAGTTATATGATTGGGATATGAGGGGCTTTTTACCGGTTTTTATTCAAGAATTTATATCGTCTCGTCATTTTAAGGTCCGTATTGGAGATGCTTTCTCAGGCTTGCGGATTCAAGAGGAGGATGTTCCTCCAAGGGTGTATTTTAAGTGTGACATGTTTTGCCGTTGCTATCAATAGTCTGGTGTCCACTCTTCAGGAGGTGGTTTTGGCTTCCCTCTTCGTGGATGACTTGGCGTTGTTTTGTTCATCTCGCTTGTCTTCTGCTGCCCGTCGATTACAACTGGCAATTGATGCCGTGTCGGGTCGTGCTGTCTCAAATGGTTTCAGTTTATGGTCACCAAAACGAAGGCCATGCATTTTTATCGGGGTCGTGGTGCCCTTAGTTCCCCTCCTCCCTTCTAGGATGGCACAACGATTGAATATGTCTCCGTTTTTAAGTTCTTGGGCTTAACGCTTGATAGCAAGCTCACTTGGGTAGCCCATTTGCGTCGCTTGAGGGCGTCCTGTTCGAAGGCTATGGATTTGCTTAGGGTTTTATCCCACACCCCTTGGGGTGGTGATAGGCGCACCTTGTGGTCGCTTTATTCGGCACTGGTCCAATCCCTGCTGACTACGGTTGCCAGGTACTCTTCAGTGTCTCCTTCAACCTTGAAGATACTCGACTGTTCGTTCGTTTGGGGGCCCTCTTAGTAGTGGAGCCTTTCGCACCTCGCCGATCCCTAGCCTCTTTGTTGTAGGTGGCGTGCTTCCCTTGCGATATTCCCGGCTGCAGGTGTGCCTATGATCCCCGTTTCGTGTTCAGCAATACCCTTCATCCCCAGTCCATGAGTGCCTTTTTGCCCCCTTCTCTTCGGCATCTTTTGATCCGCGGCCATCTCTACCCCGTCCTTTGGGGCTCCGGGTTGGGGACCATCTATCCTCCCTGGGTGTTGGCCTTGCCATTCCCGCCGGCTCCGTGTGGAGCGTTCGCTCTTGTGAGGTCTGTACTCTTTTTTGGCATTTCAAGAAAGGGTCTACTGACCCTCGTCTATTAAAGTGCCTCTTTCTTGAACATCCGTGTTCTCATGCTCACCAGCGTCCCATCTATACTGACAGCTCGACGTCGGACCTCGGTGTCCTCTACGGAGTCTTTTCTGTCCGCCCTCAGAGTTGACGGCCATTCTTTTGCCTTTTAATTTGATTTTATCCATCAATTCTTCCAATGTTATTGTTATTAGCGATTCCCGACTTGCTTTGGAGGCGGTCCATTCTTTTACGTCCACCCACCCTTTGGTTTTACGAATTCGCTTCTGGCTGGTTAGAAATGCCTCCCGTTACAGGGTGGCTTTGTGTTGGGCTCCGGCTCATGTTGCTCCCGGGCAACGAGGCAGCCGATCGGTTGGCCCCCTCGGCCGCCCTCGAGTTGCCGGATGCAGCCCCTCTGCCCTTTAGGGATTCGTACCCCGTAATCAGGGCGTATGTCTTTTGTTTGTGGCAGAGAGGGTGAGATTCGTTCCTCTCTTCTAAGCTGTCCCTTATTAAGCGCTCTGTCCGTTCCTGGTCCTCTAGCTCTCAGCCACTCCGGTCTTGGGAGGTTGCGAATTGGGCACACGCGACTCGCCCATGGTTATTTAGTTTCAAGTGGATGCCGAGTGGTCTCGGGTTGTCCCTTTTGCGGTGGCGAGCTATCTATGGCTTACATTTTAGTAGTTTGTCCCCGCCTTGCCTCTCTTCGAAATTCTTGCTTCCCTACCCTTTCTGGTGTCGCCTTTCCTGCTCGACTTCGCTTTATTTTATCAGAGGAATCCCTTCGGTCGTCCTCCCTCCTAACATTTCTATCACGAAGTGGCGTTTTATCCCTTTTATAAATTCTTCCCATTTTTTTGTTTAGGTTTATTGTTTTATCTTTTATACTGTGCCCTTCCCTGCGGCTGGCGCATGTCATTTGTTTATTGCCCCAGCCGCCCTTGTTTTTAGAATGTGTGCTGTATGCCCGTAATTTAAGTCTGCGTCTCTGTGTGTTGTACTGTTTTCTTATAATCCTTTGCTTTTTTGCCATTTTTATTGACTCTCTCCCACGCCTCTTCTGTCCTTCTTCGGGCGACCCAGTTTTAATAGTGCTGCCATTAGGAATCCATTAGGATTAGGCGACTGCCACCTTGTTTTTCCTTAAACTAAACTAAGCTAATTGAAAGAAATATAGATTTGATATTTGGTGGTCATTTTTCCTTGGACAATTTAATATCTTGTAGTCTATTTTTGACAAACACCGACTTTTGTTTTAATTCATTTGTCTTCGAGAATCCAGGCTAATACAATCTGAGTGTCAACCAAGATCTCAATAGATCTGAAAGATTGAGAGTAAGACTAAAGGAAGAGGGAAAGGGTTTGAAGGCAAGAACGACGCCCTTTAATTTTCGCGGAAGTAGGAGAATCTTTGGATTTAGAAAATGAGGTGGGATTCATTTGAATGCAAAGCATAAATGACAAACGCATAAAAAGCCTTACTAGCATCACAAAAAAAACTTTAGTTCGGCTTTACCGTCCTCTTCCAAAGCTAACCGCAGAATTTTCACATCCCCCAACTTCACCAATTCGGAACGAAGGGACTTATGCCTTCGCCTCGGTTTCGCCTACAGAATCCCAATCAACATTTTTAGACCATAGACATTTCATCACTAGTCGGCCCTTAATTGTCACAGGCAAATATAGTCCCAACGGATCAAATACTTTGGAAATTTGAGTATCCTTCTTTTAGTTTTTGCGATGAGTTAAAAAGAGGGAGGGATGACTGACAAAAGGACAGTTTCTAATTCGTAATGGTACCCAAGAACGCGTTCGGTCCCAGTGCCATGAGTTTCCGATCTATTATGTTTGAAAAGTCCTTTGAGGCCACGATGGCTGGGGTTCCACGATCTCAAGTTGAACCCCCTTGTTGCATAATTTTGTTTGATTCTAGATATATTTCTTTGAGGACTGTAAGGTCGGAGTTCGTGACTACTAAATTGTCAAAATAAAACGAATTATTCAACGTTTTGTTACAAGGATTTGAGATATAGGAGCTGAGGTGGTAATTAAGAATGTAATTAAGTATAAAGGGAGGAATTAAGTCCGAAAACTAGAGAACATTAGCGATAGGTAACAATTTCACCATTCTAACCCCCAGAAAAAAAACCCAGAAGCGGTTTCTGTCTTCTATTAATTTAATTTGATTTGGAAGAATTCTTTTTCGACAGAATAACAAATTGGTCCGAACGGAATCGGCACACGATGGAAGATCTATCCCCCCAAAAGGAGGCGTCATTAAGAGAGGGAGAGCCAAAAGTACTTAGGCTACAGTTGAGAACGACCCTTATTTTAGTGGTGGTTTGGACCACCGATTTTATTACAGGTCTATGGGGGATCCAAATATAGCGGTCACAATTTTCTGGGGGCACATTTATGGGGTCAATTATACCTCTCCTTCAACTGACCTTCGAAAATTTAATTGTAGGCTTCAGTGAACCCCTTTTGAGCCAAGGGAGCTTTAACTTTGTTTGAAATACCCAAAGCTACTTTATAATTTGAGGGAACCTCCGGCAGAATTTTATCCTACCACGCGAATTCTGCATGATACTTCTCACACCACTTTTCTATGGAATTATAAAATTGGGTGATTTTAATCGTATCCAGGGAACCCGTCTAAATCAGTATCGGACTTGCATAAATTGAGGGGGAAAATATGAATGAATAGGGTTAAAGCCCGTGTTGACATAAGGGACGATAGAAGAATCCGTTTCTGGGTAGGTATCAGAACCTTACGGCTGGATTTAATTTAATCTCTACTCCGTTATCTTGATTAACCTTGTGGACTAGGTCCCCGGAGGATTGCTTCCTAAGGCAGGGCTTCCGAGCAGGGGTCGGGTAACTTTTTGGGGTGTTACCCCCAAAAAAATTTTGTAGTAAAATGAATTTGCCCCTGACTTTGAAGTACTCTGCGGGACAACCAATTTACTTATAAAAATCATGGATAATAAAAACAAAAACAAAAATTATATTGGGATAATGTTTAATTTTTTATTTAATTTATCATTAGGAAATAAAAGTCCGGTTTTTTTGGCATGGAAATAGCACAAGAAAAAAATTGTAGGAAATTATATATTTATAAACAGAAATCAAAGTCACTTTTTAGCATTACATGGCACACAAGCAAAATTATTGACTATGTCACTATCATGTATTTAAAATTCGTACAAAAACAAAATAGGAAAATGTTATTGAATCCACTATTATGGGAAAAAATGTTTACCCTTTCTGGCATGAAAATGGTACATGAATAAAAACTAATGAAAAGATTATTGAAAGTTGAATATATCAGCTCCCTCAGGCTTTGATACAACAATTTCAATATCAGGGATTTTTTATGTCACTGCTAGTTTGATGCTGTCTTCGGGATCCAACCGGTTTCTGTATTTTGTTTTTAGATTTACAAGGGTAGAAAAACCTTGTTCGCAAAGGTAGATTATTGCAAAAGGTAGCAGCATTTTAGTTGCTTCCAAATGTGCAGTTTTATAAGCCTTTGCTACTTTTGACATCTAAAAAATTGAGAGGTCATCCTTGGTCTCAAATTCCATGCTTGTTTCACTGTTGGAACACAGTTCAATAAGCTCTTCTGCCAATCCTTCAGGCTTTTAGGCAAATCAGCCAGTTCACATTTGAAGGAATTTACAACCCAGCTGAGACTATGTGAATCAAGCTCTGGAAAGTAGTCACAGAACCTATTCCTAAGTTTGGTCAGGTGCCTTGTGACTGATTCCTTCATGTCACTAAGACTGCAGTCTTCACATTTCCAAAAACTCTGCCAGGTTTGGAAAGACAGCAATCTTATTGGCATTTACTTTTTGGTTCCAATACTGAAATATCTTCCATTGCTAGGATGAGATTGATTATCTTTCCTTGCAATTCCTTGTTCAGCGCATTTACATGCCCAAAAATGTCGGCTAAGTATGCAAGAAGAGCTAGCCAGGTTGATTTTCTGAACTTCTCTGCAAGTGTGTATTTTTGATCAGTCAGAAATATTTCAAGTTCAGTTTTAAGAGCCCACACTATTCAGGACATTTCCACGCGAAAGCCACAGAACTTCCGTATGGAAAAGAAGTGTTGAATATTCAGCCTCTCCATCATATAAATCACGAAACATCCTCCTGTTTAGTGCATGCCCTTTTACAACATTGACAATATTAATTACATCATTCAACAGAGCTTCCCCTTCTGGTTCCAATCCTTCACAACTAATGCCTGGCGATGTATCGTACAATAGATGACGAATATTTGAATTCTGTTGTTTGGCCAAAGCCACAAAACTAGTGTTGTGACCAAGCATGGCAGGAGCTCCATCAAATGATACTGCAATTCCATCTTCCCACTTTAAATCAACACTTTTTTGAAGTATGCATCAACCTTATTGAACACATCAATACCACGAGTTCTCAATTCAAGAGGAGAACATGGCAACATTTCATCAGAACCCCTATATCGAACGTATACCATCAGCTACGAATTGCTAATGACATCTGTAGTCAGCAAGTTGAATGGCAAACTCTTTACTCTCTTTTACTGAAGAAATCACTTGTTCTCTCACATTTTCTGCCAAGATGGAAATTCTTTCTTTAATAACTCTTGCAGACAAATGGACTGTATTCAGTTGTTTAGCTACTTTCTACCCACACATTATTTCTGCCATTTTCACAGCCGCCGGTTTGATTAAGTCTTCACCAATAGTATGTGGTTTCACTTCAAAACTAGCTATTGCTGCTGAACGTTGGTCAAACGTTGCACTCTTTGTTATTTTCCAATCCCTGTCTTTTGACTTTTTTTCCAGATTCTCAAAGTATTCCCGTGGTTTGCAAGACAGATGTGAATGAACCTTGTCCAAGTGTTTCTTCAGTTGATTCTTTTTGAAAGACTCGACAGTCAGTACTTTCATACAGACGAAACATTGAGGTTTCATTTGTCCTTTGTCCTCTATTTCTGTGAAGCCATAATTAAGGAACTGCCTGATATGTCCTTTTCCTTGCTGATGCCATCTGAAAATGAAAGACAAATCTATCACTTTTTTAAGGTTTTTTGACTTCTACTTTTGAAAAATAAAAAATTATTTAGTGACGAATTTAAGAGTTTAAATTAAAACTTTAAAATAACATAACATAAAATCAAACCACAACTCACAACCATAAAAATTAAAACAATAAGACCTAAAAACAGTAAGCATTACATCTGTAGGGGCTGCACGAAATCTTCTTAAATAGAGTTAAACTCTTTAAAAAACTTACTTTTAATATAAAATAATTCATTAAAATAAAAGTAAATAAATAAATGAAAAATATAATAGTTACCCCTAAAAAATCTGGCAACTAAATAGCTCATGGGACAATTAGGCCCCTTACAAATAAACTAAAATATCCTATCCTAAAGTCTAAACTAATCTTATATTTAACTTTTGTTGAACTTTAATCACAAAAGTCTATACAGAAACGTAAATAATATAGATTATATCATATTATATCACTTGATCAGCTCTACTAATTCATCAAAGGACAAGCGGTAACGACCACGCTCCTCCCGGTACCGGGACAGTTAACGTGCGCAAAGATCACCCAGACTGGAGCATTCAACAAGAATGCGCCGAACAGTCTGGGGAACAACGCAGTAAGGCGCAAGTGAGCACTCCATAAAATGGCGGTGAGTACCCCATAGTGTATCTAATTCGGAGACTACATAAAGCAACCTGAAACCGTCGCGCCATTAAGGGCTGGGTCTATGGAAACAGTCGCGGCGCAACGGCACGTAACTTTTAAGTTCCCCTCTACCATCTCTTATCTTCTTTGCCAAGCCGCCCGGAGAGCAGATCCCATAAACTGGCAAGGGTCTAGCGTGACACGAGATGTGCTCCAAAAAAAGTCCGAACGCAATACTCGGCGCTGTAGAAGCTTTGGGAGCAGACGCGTGGCGGCAAATATTCAAAGGTGGCATTCTGGGCAGAACCAGGGGCGCCACCGCCCCGAGAGCTATACTTAGTTTTCGAAGGAGTTTCAAAGCCATAAACACAAAGGGCTTAGGGTATGACTGGCGTGTCTCGGCGACATAGGCACCGTCAAGATCAGCTGCGAATGAGGGAGGCGCTGAGCCATTGGCATTTCTCCAGCATCGACAAATAGGCTCAATGGAGGAAGTGTGTGAGGCACCGCTGGCCAAGCGAAGGCTGGTGTGGTGGATTGAATCCACCTTCCGTAATTTAGGCTCGGCTGTGGATCCATAAAACTTGCATCCACAGTCGAGCTTCAATCGAACAAAGGATCGATAAAAAATTAAGGCAGTAGCCCTATCAACACCACCCCCTTGTCGCTGCTAAGAATGCGAATATGAGCCTCCCAGATAACACATCGATCAAATACAAGAAAAAGGAAACTGTGAGAGTCCACTACTTCTAGGGTCAGGGTAGATCGGTGAATGGGGGCAGAAATGCATCGCTAGTATTGGCCAAGTAAAACCGAAGCTTGTGAGCTTCGGCATAACGAGAGCCGGTTCCATGCCTGTTGGGGTCGACGCTCCAGAGATGGCATCTGGGCCAAGCCAAAAGGATCGAAAGGTCGTCTACGTAGTACGTAACGAAAACATCTTCCGGTAGCACCAATGTGATGTCGTTGATGTTCAAGGCAAAGAGTGTGAACCTAAAGGCAATTGACTGCGGGACACCCTCTTTCTGCTCTAATTGGCCGTAGATGCTTTCCCACCTCCTACACGCAATCGACGATCTCGTAAACATTCAGATATAAAGACTTGTAGGTGTCCCCTCGACCCCATTGTGTAGAGAGTCTCCATGATACCCCATCACCATGTGTTATCATTTGCTTTTTCCAGAACGAAAAACACCGTGAGGTAGGGCTCTCTATGAAGGAAGGCAACGCAAACGGCATTTTCCAGTCGGAGCAGAGCATCCGACGTGGAGTGGAACTTACGGAAGCTGCAATGTGCAGAGAGAGACGGCCTTGGCTGTCCAGAAGAAAAATAATTAACATTTACCAATTTCACCATCAACTTGCCCACGCAGGAGGTTAAAGAGATTGGGCGGAAACCGGCCGTGGTAGAGTGATCTTTGCCCAGTTTGCGAAAAGCAATCACAATAGCGATTGGCGAGAAACCTGGGAGGATACCATAGATGGGCTCAATAACGAAAATATGTATCACGATAATCAATAACTGGCGATAAATTTATCGTCCGATAAGGTGATCGATAAATCCAAAATTATAATACAATATTGATTATTGACTATATATAACGTTATTTTATAATATAATAGTAAGAATATTTGAATACTGTTTCTTAGTTTCTTACCTGGTGAGGCTCTCCTTTATCTCATAGGTTTTGAGGATCATCCTCACAGCTCGGACCTACCTATTTCTGCCTCCAAGGCACGCGCGGCTCGCTCCTGTGCTAAGCGGGAACCAAAAAGTCTAATTATCGATTATCGCTAGTTTGGAACCAAAAGTATCGACGATACCGATGAATCGATAACGCGAAAAAAATGCGGATAACCGATAAAACGATATCGTTATCGCGATAACGCCCACCTATGGAGGATACCCTATACCCAGATCCTGTTGAACAAATTTAACCCAAAGCCATGCCCTGCTCACCCAAGGTGTCGAAGCATGGTGTACCTGATATCATCCGGATTAGGGGCGGTGCACGCGCACGAAGCGAGAGCGGAAAGCAACTCAGTAAACCGGTCGTTGAAGTGTTTCCGCCTCTGAAAGTGAAGTCCAGTCGACAGCCTTCTGCGACATCACGACGCGCATTGAGTGCTGGCGCAGCAGAACCCCGATTAGAAGAGCGGTCGCGAAAGATACCGCCAAGGACGCTGGATCAGAGAGTGAGGTACCTTCTGTGATAGTTTCCCCAGAATCCTTTTGACTCGCCTCAACACCTCTGCTAGAGAGGTCTTCCCATTAAGTGAAGAGACATATGCCTACCAAGAAGAGCGGCGAGCGTGCTACGAAATGTACCAGAACCTCGCCCTAGTCCGACGAAAATCACCGACATTTAAGTCGTTCTGCTGCGCTAATAGCGCATATATGTATATAGGAATAACGCTTCTGTTTGAGGACCGACCACCACGAGAGTGGTCGGCGTTCAAAACGGCCAGCCGTTCTAGGAATAGTAGTTAAGCACGTGGCGATAAGGGTGCCAGAAAAAAACTCGACGGCCTCATCTACCGACCTAATCTCTTCGAGTGAGATAGAGAAATATCATTTCCTGAAATGAGGCCCACCACCCCCTTGCCAAGCATCTCCGGGGCTGGCTCTCGTGTGGTAGCGGCCCAGAAAATGATAGTTGAATGGTAAAGTAAGTAATCACTACCATGGAGGTCATCGCCGCCCCCCCCCTCGCAAAAAATAAAAAAAATCAGGCTGTGCATCGGAGAGCGTAAAGATAGATCGAGGCAGGAAAATGAAGCAGTTCTCGGGCCGTGATGCGTAAATTCATTCACATTTAGGACACCTATCTCCAGCTCGTCGATCAGGTCGGCGAGGACCTGACCTCTGGGATTAATATAGTAGTCTCCCCAGATGGTCTCTGTTCAGAACTCTGAGCAAGAGGAAGGGCCTTTGCACCCGTGCCACGACGTGGCGGAAGGCCTCGCGTCAAAGTCGGCTGACGGTGGAATGTACGTGGAAATAAAAGTATACCTCATATCCATGTGTAGATGCACAGCTATTGCCTGAAAAAGGTATCTAAAGCAAAGAGAAACACAGAGACATCATACCGTGTGTAAATTGCGCATCTTATCGGTCCTCATCGTGTGGTGGTGGGGTTGCAAAACTGTTATCAAAGATCCTTCAAATCTTCATTATTGTTAAAACAAAGGCCGATTCTTTGCACCCTATTTTCCATGACATTTTCCAAAACATCAGGAGTGATTTTGTCGATTTCTTCAATGATGTTTTGTTTTAATTCTTGAAGATTATTAGGTTTATTTACGTTTACCTTTTCTTTAAGGTATCAGCAATACCTCGAGAGGATGGGCAGGGGGCACGCGTCCAGCATGGTCTCCTGCAAAAAGATATCTAACGGGGAATGGGATGAGCCGAACCTCCTCAGCTCTTCCCAGTTGGCCCTCAATACGCGTCAATTCCATCCATGCCGATTGGCTGCGGGGTCACTAGGCGGGAGGGATGGTCTCAAATAGCAGCAGCTGGTTCTGCCAGCCCCGTATTCACCTCTCGCAGAGCGGGCTACTGCGTGGGGATGACGAGAGTGTGCATCCCGTGAATTACAAAGGGTTACCATGCCCAATTATGAGTCGATAAAAAAAAGCTCTCTCCTTACCTTCCCCTCTACCATCACCTAAGCCGCCTTCAGGCAGCTCCACTGAAAAATGGAGGTCCCGTCCCCTGTGCACTCTTAGGGGACCCTCAAAATTTCTTCGACCGGAGAGGAGGCTTACTCCTCTCCTTTGCCTTCGGGTTTAGGGGACTTCCCCCTTACTCATTTCTCTGTCACTTTTTCCAGCGGCAGCCCCCCCGTCCTTTACTTTCCCAAGGGTCTGTCAAGAAAGCCCGCATGCGGCTCATTATTGACCGATCCCAATTTGGGCGGGTCGATGAGGGCAATCCCATTAGGAGAGCAAAGGACGCCAGGACACGTCAGGCCGTGCTCCTTTATATCCTGAAGGCGTGCGCGACAAGTGTGCAGGGGGTCATCGTACCTGCTCCTATTTCCTCGTCGACGGATTATGGTTTGCCGGCATTTGAATATAAAAAAAGAACCTCTAATGGGATCTGTGATGTCTAAGGGGAAGGGAGGCTCATGGAGGACCCCCTTGAGATGGACTTGGTCTCTGAGGTGACCTAGCCTCAGATGGTAGGACATTCCATTTGGTCGACTCTGGGCTCGGTGCCAAGCACTGAACTCAAATCTGCCCCTGTGCAAGGACCTCCTCACCGGCTCGGGTTCGGGCCTCCGAGGCCTTACAAGGAGAGGAGGGGGTCTCCTTTCCCGGCTAATGCTCCTATGGTAGCCAGGACCATCTCCATTTCAGAAAATGATCTTACTGAGGTCGGTCCATCTGGCCTGGGCACTGCTGTCGGCGGAGAAGATAAGTGGGTTCATTCCACGCCCTCCTCTCCTAGGAAGAAAAAACAAGAAAAACATTAAGGACACCCGAGGCTCCTCTCCCTCCGCAGGATCCATGGGGACAGACGTATCTGCTGCCGTTTCGGTAAGCGACTAAGCCAAGATAGGCACATCCGGCCCGTTACTCACCCGGATGCGGAGTCTCAAACGAAGACCAGAAATGCGCAGAGCCTCTTCGATTACGTCGGGGCCCCTCATTCAGAGGCTACCTGAGGTTTTCAAGTGCGCTGGCTTCAAACGCTTCCTTGTTATTCTCCTCACTGATGGCAGCATGTTGGCCAAGGGCGACATGATCCATCAGAAGAGACCTCTAGGTAGCGTGATTGGAAGAGAGCCGAGGGTGATCGGTTTCTCGGACGGGAACCTTTTGGCGAATGCGTCGAATCCCTCCGAGGGAGCCATGATTAGGGCACTTCGGACACTTGATAGGACGCCTGTGAGTGTGACGCCGTACTCTACCATGAACTTCGCGAAAGGAGTGGCTTATGCGAGGGAACTCGTGGACTACATAGATGCCATCACCTTAGAACTGTCTGACTATGGGGCGGTAAGAGTTGAACGTGTGATGGGAAAACAGGAAAGAGCCTAGAGACCCACCCCTACATTCTTCGTCACGTTCGACTCTGACAAGCTCCATGAGTCGGTGCGTGCAAGTTGGTATCTCTACCGCATGAAGGAATTCGTGCCACTGCTGCGTAGCTCGGCATTACAGGCAAGTTAGCCGTATGGATAGTAAGCTGGCTCTCGAGACAGAGGCAACGTGTAAAGATCAACGGGGTAGCCTCGCAATGGAGGCAAGTCTGTAGCGGGGTGCCCCAGGGCTCGGGACTCTATTGTTCATCGTCTACATCAATGACATAGACGAAGGACTGCTATCCTAGATAGCTAAGTTCGCCAACGGTAAAAGGTGGAGGGTAGTGTGAGCTCGCGAAAACGAGTTGAACGTTTGCGAAATAGCCTTCTCAGGATAGGTGAGTGGTCAGACAGGGGGCAGATGTTATTTAACATCGAGAAGTGCAAGGCAATGTCTATCGGTCAGGCTAACCCTCGAGATAACTGCTCCTTGTTCGCTAATCAGATAGATATCACTGACCTTGAGAAAGATTTATAGTGTTAATTAGCAGTGACCTGATGTTCTTCAAGAAGTGGCTCCAGTTAGAAAAGAGGGAAATGCGTTCCAGAAGATTGGAAATTGGCTAATATGACGCCACTATTTTTTAAAAAAAGGATGCAAAGAGTCAGCTAGCAATTACTACCCTATAAGTTTAACATCGATAGTAGGAAAAATGCTTGAGGGCTTTATCGCAGAAAAAAATGGAACATATTGAAGTGAATGCATTACTACGTGAGTTTCAACATCGTTTCAGAAAACAAAGATCGTGTCTAACTAATCTCTTTGAATTCTTTCAACAAATTAACTCAATTTATGACACAGAAAGGTCAGTTGATTTTGTATTTATATTATCAGAAGGCATTTGATAAAGTATCACACGCAAAGTTAATGATGAAAATCAGAACATTAGGAATTATTATTGGAGAAGTTGCAAATTGGATCGAAAACTGGCTCACAAATCGTAGGCAGAGAGTAGCAATCAATGCCCAAGCATCCGATTGAATATCTGTTAGTAGTGGAGTTCCACAGGAGTCAGTATTGTAACCATTGCCCTTCATTATATATGTAAGCGATATTGACGTCGGATTGGCATCAAATATTTCAAAATTTGCAATTAGTGAGATGACATCAAAGACTTTCAGGAAGATATCGATCAAGTTGTCCGTCGGGTTTGTTAAGTGGAATTTGCCTTTAAACATCAAAAAATGTAAAGTAATGCACATATCAACAAAAATCCCTAAGCCGAATACAATATATTTCCTAAGACAATGACATGCACAGAAACAGAAAAAGATATAAGCTTTTACGTAACCAGTGATCTCAAATTTCTCAGCAATGTGTGGAGGTAGAAAAATAGGTCTTAAAGATAGTTATATTAAAAGACAGTTTAGCTGCAGAAATGACACGATAAACTTGAATACCTATAATGCTCTTCTGAGACCACGAGTGGAGTACTGTGCGCACTGTGGAAGCATGAAACTCAATATGCCGTTATCACACAGAATTTTCTGGTCAAGACAGATCAACGCAGCTGTTTTTAATTTAGGGTGCTTTATCACCATCTTGCCCCCAAGTTTGATAACGCTCTTTCACTCCAAGGTGGCAGCCGTGTCCATCTTCCCCCTCCTGGAGTAGAAGGGAATCTTTATTATTTTCAGTTCTCCTCATCGATGCCCCAAATTATCAAGGTTCATGTTTGATTAAGCCGCGTCCGATTTTCATTGGGAATCTCGCTTAATTACCTTCGTCTCATCGATACCCAAAATTATCAACGTCTATGTTTGCTTAAGCCGTGTCCGGTATGTCCTTGGGAGGCCATCGTGTGCGAAGCCCTCTCTCGACCATGGCTGTCTGTGGCTCCTATTTAAGGTGATGTCTGCAAATCCTCAGCAGATAAAGAGAAGCCGAGCTTCTTGCTATCCAGACCTTAGTATATGTCTCCCGTTAAGTGATTCCTTCGCCCTTGTGATCTCCTCAGCCGATCGTCTTCGTGTAATCCGCCTTTATCAGAGGAAGATTACGGAAACTCATTTATACCCCCAGAAGAATGTCCTGGATTTCTCTCGTCTCACTACATTGTTTGGGAATTCCTGCCCTCCCTAGACGAATCTCGATTTCGTGATTACTCCTCCCTGGAGCCGAGGTAATCTCAACCCCCTTCGGAGTCTCTCTGGACGCCTTCGCATCGATACCTCATCGATGAAGATCTGGACATTGGTCTTCCACATCCTCAGTTCATCCTCCAGAAGTAACCATTAGTCCTTTCCTCCTAAGTCCCACCTATTCGCCTCCAGTTCTAAGAAATTCCCCATTTGGTGTAACCCCAATAGACTCGCTAAATCTTTCATTCAATCCAACTTATTGGATCACTTATATATTTTCCTGACCTAGTTTCTTTAATTTTTTCCTGCCATAATATTCTTTTGTCGTACTGATTATTATTTAGATTTCCATATTGATATGTGCCCTTGTTCTTATTAATTGTATTAAAGTATATTTTTATAGAGGTGTTTATCTTTCGAATAAGCCTTGAGACGAACCCGGCAAACGTATTCCCTTTTAAAAAGCCAGCATATAATGTCGCACTTTAAGTAGAAGGTCCTTACCGTTTTTTTCCATTCAATTGTACCCGAGCGCAGCTCCGATAGTGGCTGCCATGCGTACAGTAGTGTGTACCTTCAGAGACCTTTTGGTCACACGCCTTCAACCTTTGACACACAGGTTTGGTCGCCATATTTGAAAAATGGCATTGAGATATTGGAAAGGGTCCAAACCAGAGCGACAAAATTAATTATAAATTTAAAAAAATACAATTAGAAAAAGTGACGAAGAGATAAAACTTTTTAGTGTATAAACCAGAGGTATTAGAGGTCAATTAATCGAAGTATACAAAATTTTGAGACGAATAGAAATGTTGATCACACTATCTGGTTTGAATTATATATATATATATATATATATATATATATATATATATATATATATATATATATATATATATATATATATATACAGGCCCAAGGAAAATGGAAAATTGGTAACACAACCCGGAAAAACGGTAAGGAAAATATTATAAGTACCAAAGCAAGCTTACGAAAGAAAATGGGGGCAGTAGAGGATGGAAAGATAGGGCAAACTATTTTAAACGTTATATGAAAATAAATAAAGTATTTGGATTTTAATCTGTGTCATCAAGCACTCATCGCCAGAGCTACCATCCTCAACCCGCCAAAGGTTGATTCAAGAAGCCTTTTGAATAACTAAGTGCAGGTTTTTATCTAGTGAGAGATAAGACAAGTGTTTTTTCTAGTAGAGGGGGGCACATACTTTTTTGTTTGTAATAATTGAAAATCATATGACGCGTTATATATAGATGTATTTACAGGCCCAAGGAAAATGGAAAATTGGTAACACAACACTGATAAACGCTAAGGAGAATATTACATGTACCAAAGAAAGTTTAAGAAGGAAAATGCGAGAAGTAGAGAACGGAAAGATAGGGCAAACTATTTTAACCGTTATATGAAAATAAATAAAAAAGTTGAATTTGAACCTGTGTCATCAAGCGCTCATCGCTTATATGACCAAGACGCTCATCCTCAGAGCTACAATCCTCAATCCCAAAAACGTTGATTCAAGAAGCCTTTTGAATAACGAAGTATAGGCTATTATCCAGTGTGAGACAAGACAAGTGTTTTGTCTAGCAGAAGAGGCACTGGCTTTCTTGTTTGTAATAATTCAAAATCACGTGACGCGTGAGATATAGATGTATTGTTTCTCCCTGGATAAAAACCTGCACTTCGTTATTCAAAATGCTTCTTGCTATATATATATATATATATATATATATATATATATATATATATATATATATATATATATATATATATATATATATATATATATATATATATATATATATATATATATATATATATATATATATATATATATATATATAATATATCAAATGCGGTGGGTAAAATCTCTCACTCACATATTATCCACTCATCCGACCTTATTTCCAAATTAAAAATCTTTACCCTGGTGGTAAAAAACTGTTAAGCTTTGAGGTAGATACTTTGTTTACAAAAGCCCCGATCGATGAAGCGCTTGACGTGTTATCGAAATCTCTTCGCAATTTCGATATTAACCTACCTTTACCGATCCCTAAAATTATTAAATTAGGGCGCTTATGAGTAACAAATGATGTATTTTCAACTGAAGATATGTTTTTTCGCCAAAATTATGGCCAAAGTATGGCTAACCCCTTCCCCCCATCCTATGCAATCTATTTATGGAAAACTATGAAATGACTCTCCTTCCTAGGATCCATTTCAGACTTCTTATCTGGTTCCGATATGTAGACGTCATCCTCTCGGCATGGCCCATAAACAACAACAATTTCAATGAATTTTTCAAAAACCTGAATTCGTTACATCCATCGATAAAATTCAAACTAGAAGGGAACATAATAATTCTCTACCGTATCTAGACGTAAATATCCACCGTTTAAATAATTATATTCAGTGCTGAGTCTATCGAAAGCCTATGAATTCAAATGCTTACATACATTTTTTTTATCATTACATGGCAAATCCGTTAAGATATGTGTTATTTCTTCCCTCTTTCTCCGAGCCTATAAAACGTACGGCCCAATCTTATACAGGATGAAATTAACCACCTTATCTGCAACTTCATTGAACTAAAATATCCAATTCACCTCATAACTAGATGCCATTCGAAAGCACGAAAAAACTTCTGTCACATTTACACCACGAAAGGACGATTTAAAAAAATTATTAGTTTCCCATACGCTCCAGCCTTGGCTCCTCTAAAATCATCTGCAAACGGAAATAACATAAATATTACATTTAAACATTCTAATACCATTCGAAAATCCTTGACTAGACTGCGCCCAATCAATCTCGATGCTGGAGTTTACAGTATACCATGCTATAATTGCAAATTAACATACATCGGAGATTCAGGCCACTTTACTAAGAGGATGAAAGAATATTTAGCTCATATCAGAAGGTGTACCATCTCTTCAAGTCTCTTTACGCACATGCAAAGCACGACCATAGAATTGATTTTAACCATGTAAAAATCATTTATATATCAAACAATTATATTGAGAGGAGAATTGCGGAATCCATCATCATAAACAAAGTTGATAATTTCAATTTATCTGAAGGGCAATACAAATTTAACAAATATATATCGAATGGAGTCGCCAATCGTATAAATAGGCCCCCGGACGCAATGCGTTTCGGGGATTAGCAACTCTCGGATTGTTTCCGATTCCATTTCATTATAGATCAACTTATAAATATGAGCCTTATGGTTTATCATGCCAAAAGCAGAACTCAGATCAATAGTAACGAATCGTGATTCAAACCCACGATCCAGAAAAGAGCGCAGATCATGAGACAATCAACAGTGCATCACAAGTTCCCAAACCCTTACGGAATACAAATTGAGAATCAGGTAATAAATTAAAGATTTCACAGTATTTGGATAACCGCTTAGCCAAAGCACGCTCAAAGATCTTGGATAAAATAGGTGTAATAGATATGGGGCGGTACCCAGAAGGAGAAGTTGAAGTTGAAGCTCCCTTAAGAATGGGAATTATGTTGGCTTAACGCAAACAGGATGGAAAACTACCAGACTTCAGGAGCAATCTAAATATTCCTGCCAATTTAGGTGCTATAACTGTGGCACACTTCTTAAAGAATAAAGGAAAAACATATTTAGATCCAATGAATTTCTTTAATTCATTGGATCTAAAAGCAACTGAGACAAGTTTTGGCAATGGAAAACAAGTCAAGGGTAGGGATAATTCTTGATTACATTGTCTGTGAATAAAAATATCGGAGACCAAATTAGCTTTTCTTAGTGGATCAAAAAACACTGAACCATTTGACTTACAAAGAAGAGGCATACTAGAATCCACACCAATCAAGGAAGCCTTGAGAGAGGTCCACCATTTATATGGTTTAGTGGTACCAGCAAGAACCTCCATTTCTCGTTAGTTTGTATGTGTTGGTGGAGGCTCCCACGCCTCTATTATATTTTTGTATTTTATTCGTTTTCTATTTGAAGTATTTTGCAGTTGTATAACATTAACTTTTAATTTATGTAATATTTGTGCCTTATTTTAACTTTATCTGAATATTGGCAAGGGTCCTTCGAGTTGTTTTCCACTTCTAAAATATCTCTTATTGGTTGTTCTGTATTCTACGGGTACGTCTATTGCTCTTTAGTCCTCCTCGTCGATTATCCTCTTCAATATGTCCTACACATTTCCCGCTGTTTTATGTAGAACTAAATTGATTGGGTCTATATCTATTTCTTGGTGTAGATCTCTTTGTCTTCAATATTCTTTTTTTTCTAGTATCTGTAATAAGTAGCACTCCCTTATTCTGAACTCTATGCAACTTAGTAATCTTCAATTTATGCAGCCTGTTTAGCGGTGTCGTCGGATACAGGAGTACTGGTCGGCATAGTGTATTGTATAGTTTAGTTTTATTACTCCCGTTCAGACCTCTACGTTGGTATATCTTGACCAAGTTAGCCTTTGCCAAACCCATTCTCTTGGTCACATGCTTGTTGTATCCATTTCTCGTTCTTTAAAACCTAGAACCTTGCACTCTTCGTGGTATCTATATACTTCCTCGTCAACAATTATCCTTGATGTTCTCCGCCTTCCTATCGGCACAATTGTAAATTTGTCGGTATACATACGCATCTTTCACCTTCTCTCATACCGTTAATATTCTGAATTTTAGCTGCAGACATTCTAGCTATTGATGGTGGGTGCCTATATGGGCTATTCCTTATGATGGTTATGTCACCTGCGAACTGTATATATCTCGTCAATGCAAAACTGGATCTGGTAGGTCCCTTGTATAGATTGTAGAAAGGGTTGGAGTGGGACTTCCTCCTTGAGGGACACCTTGTCTGAGTTCATATTCCAGTCCTTGGCAGTCATTTATTTCTATGTAGGCCGTCCTGGCCGTGATGTAATCGCACAAGCACTTGGTCAAGATTGATGGTAGGCCTAACCTTTTTATTTTGAATTCCAACTCTAACCTTTATACCTTGTCGAACGCCTTCTTTACATCTCTAAGTATAAGATCTGAATAATTCTTGTTGTATTTCGCTTTGGCCGAAGTTTCGACAAGGACAGCTATCGCTGTCTCCGTGCCTCTTCCTTTCCTAAATCCATGCTGGTACTTTGGAATTAGATCGTTTTCTTCCAGATGGGGGACTAGTCTTCTATTTATTAAACTTTCTAATAATTTGGCTACCACTTCTAAGAGGGTTATTGGTCGAAAATTACCTGGTTCCGTTGGTGGTTTGCCCTGTTTGGGCGAAAATATAATCTTTCCACTCTTTATGGAATCAGGAAAATACCCTGCTCTAATTGCTGCATTGCATATGTCTACGAGTTTTTTAAGAAATTCGTTTGGTGCTTTTATTAAATTTTCTCTTGTTGGCCCGATTTCCCAGGCGATTTTTTTGTGTTGCTTGGATCGTTACCTTTAACTCTTGTAATGTTACCGGTTCGACGCCTTGTTCTTCCATGGAGGTTATTGAGGCTATATGATTAGGTGTTATTTCATACTCGTATCTATTTGCTTCTAATTCCTGCACCACGCATTCTTCATGTTCTCTGTCAAAGTCTTCGTTTTCATTGGGTGAAATATTGAAGACTTCTCTCCAATGATCCCGTAACGCGTTATCTATTATGTGAGGTTACTCGTTTCTTTTCCTCTGTGATTGATGGTCATTTTAGTTTTTTATCTCAATTTTCACTTGCTAGGATAATTTTTTGCCTGAACTTTGATGGATTCAGTTCTGCGTCTATGGATTCTATGAACCGGTTCCATCTTTCTCCCTTTTCTACAGCTGTTGTCGCTATTATTTAAATTATTATGGCTTGCAGCCTCTCCCTGCCCCCTCTTGTAGGGCCATACTGTTCCAGCACTTCCCTGAGCGATTGGTACTCCCTCTCCAGTTAACTATTAAGGCTGTGCACCTAGGGGGCGGAATTGTCAGATATGAAGTTCTTTGCACGCAGTTCCCATCCACTTCGACGAGTGCTTTAAGTAGGTTGTCTGTGGCTGCGTCGATTTCCTCTAGTGTTGTCTCTCCTAAATCTGGTTTTTGGTTATTATTAAGTTCTTCAGCGTACCCCCACTAGTCCGCATCTTTGTAACTTTTCATCAACCGGCATTTCACCTGTATTGGGTCAATTGAAATAGCCGTGATGGTCATTTCATGATCGCTGGTGGAGGGGGGAGGACTCTCTCTATCAGGTAGTTGAGTCTGACTGCAGGTGATACCAGAACAATATCAGGTTTGGTTGACCTCCTTCGCCCCCTAAAAGTTGGAAAATCCGGCCCCACTCTCTACTACGCCTCTTTCGATTAATGTCGCCAGGTTTTTGCCTGTATTATTGAAGTTGTTGGTGTATCCGGATGACCTGGAGCGAGTATTTAGATCGTCCCTAAATATTACTTGTTCCTTTTGACCAAAAATGTTTAGGAAATTATGAAACGGCAAAATGTTTCTCCTTGGTGGTTGATATCCAGTCATTATTGTTGTAGGGACTGCAGATGTTTCAACTTTAACCGCTGGGTAGGCCTCATCAAGATGTGGCCTACTAAGCTTTTTTGTTCTTCTTAATGGCCAATGCCACCCCCTCATAATTTTGATATCTCTCCTATTAATAAAGATCACCATGAATTAAAACTTGACGAGTATAGGAAACCAACCCACTCGAATGCCTATATACATTTTTTTTCGTTTCACGATAATACTGTTAAAAGATCGGTAATTTCTAACCTTTTCCTTAGAGCATACAAAATATGTCATCCTTCCTATTTAGATGAAGAAATTGTCATTATCAGGACTATTTTTTCTAATTTGTATTACCCCGATTGGTTCATATCGTCTGCCCATTTTGCAGCTAGGAAAACATTCTATGGTAATAAGCCTTCCCGCACTAATGACTTCAACAAATGTATAACATTGCCATTTAATAATAAATTAAATAGTTCAAAGGACATATTTGGAAAAGCGGGTATTAATCTAGCCTTTAAATATAATAATTCCTTAAACCAATTGATGATGGCCAGGAAACCCAAAGAACATCATAACATAGGAGTATATGCAGTACCATGCAACGATTACCATAAAGTTTATATAGGGCAAACGGGAAGAAATCTAGACAAAAGATTGTACGAACACAAAAGAGATATTAGAGTAGGCAGCGAAAGTAGTGGAATATTTTGCCATGTTAGAGACAAGAATCATACGTTCGATTTCAATGGAAGTAAAATGTTATTTAAATCGGCTAACTATGTTAAGAGAAGAATCGTAGAATCGAGCTTGATATCGTCAGTTCCAAATTTAAATCTATCTGAGGGTCAATTTTCTTTTAATCCTGTAATAAGATCGCAAATAAACAAAATAGTAAAATGCCAGCCCTTCAATATGTTTAGGCCTTCCCCCCCCCCCTAGATTAGCCACAAGTAGGGGATTGGAGGAAAAAAGAGGGGATCTTGTGTTATGCTTATATGCATTTCTCTTATATTTTCTGCCCAGGTTCAGTTGAAAAAGGGTGTGAGATACACCGAAACTGTTCTGAATTAAATTGTCTTCGGAGAATGTGGTTTAATTCCTCATCTTTTCTTGCGATATTGCATTAATTTTCATCATATATATATATATATATATATATATATATATATATATATATATATATATATATATATATATATATATATATATATATATATATATATATATATATATATATATATGAAATGAATAACTCACAAAGCACAAAGTAGCACGTGAGGTTCGCAATGAATGCAATGTCCCGTAGGAAAAATGAAAAGGTGCTTCCAAGTACTTTCGAACTTTATTCAGTTCATTCTCAAGGATAACTACAAGAGAAAATAATATAATAAGGGTATATATAAGCTAGTAAAAGATAAAGAACCGCTTCTAAGACAAGAAATCACCAATGAGGAAATAGGAGAGGGATGGGTAAATTCACATTAAGATTTAGCTATAAGAGGTAGCAAGGTCAAACCGAGAGGCAGAAAGAGTCAAGAACAAAGCCAAAACGGTTAAAACGATTAACGGATAAAGCAATAGTCTAAAGAGAGAGATTAGGAGAGACACGACAAGTAAATTGAAACGAAGAGGAGACGGACAAGGAGAGAAGAAGAGAAATAATATAATGTAAATACAAAATCAATGCAATAATTAAATTGACACATCGGGTTCCCATAAAAATGAAAGTAGGGAAAAAAATTAGAAATATAAGTCAAAAGCTAATTTCTTTAAGAATAACTTTTTTCATAACAACATCAATTTTAAAAAGGCCTGTGGAAATGTTAAAGTTATTAAATTGGCTTATACATGAACATTCAAAAAGGTTTCTTTTAATTGAGCCATTTGAGCGAAAAATATATTTTGATGAATTCCAATAAATTAAGTGGTTATTTTTGGACATATGCTCAAAAAACGCACTATTATTTGTAGCTCTCCTAACATTGTATTTATGCTGATTAATACGGAAAAATAGTTTATGGCCAATTTCAAAGATATTGCAGAATTTAGAATCCATATATTCAGGACGAACAACTCGTAAACCCGTAAAACATTCAGTATTAGAATAATTTTATTCTTGTTAGTTTCGATGTCTGCTCATGATTTACCAAAGTACCACTTACAGCCTCTTTTTAATTTCCTTAATGATAAATTGCAAAATATTGTTCTTCCCGTACCTGCTACTATTTTTATGAAACTCATTTCACTTTGTACCCTAAATTGTAAGTTTTACTTCGATGGCAAATATTTTCTTCAAAAGTTTGGATTAGCCATGGGTAATTAATTGCCTTCCATCTGTTATCTCTAACTTATATATAGAGTTCTTTGAAACAAGCCTCCTCCCTACTATTCTTGACTTACCTATTGTTTGGTACAAGTATATTAATGATGCCATTTGTCTGTGGCCTAATTCTAAAGATGTTAATAGCTTTCTAACCAAACTTAATTCATACGTCCCTTCCATTAAATTTACCCATGAGGTTGAAAATACTAGAACCCTTCCCGTTCTCAATCTTCTTATTCATGGAACCCCAACAGGTTTTGAATACTCCATCTATCACAAACCGACTAATTCAAACTATTATATTCATTTTTACTCTTCGCATACTCCCAAAGTCAAACGTTCCGTTTTTCCTCTGTTTTTACGGGCTTTACGACTTGTTAGTCCTGAATTCTCCAATATTTTTGAAATTGGCCATAAACTATGTTACCCTTATGCCTTTCTTCTAAACTGTCTTTCCTCTTCAAAAAAGACGTTTAATAATACAGCTCCTGCCTACCTTTTAATTTTAAAAACATTTTGGTTTTACCCTTCTCTGTTTGTTTCATTGACATTCCCCGTCTTTTAAAAAACTTTAAAACATTTCAGTTGTTTTCAAATACGAGTCAACTATAAAAAAAATTCTAGTTCACAATAATTAAAATAATATTGGGGAAGTCTATTCGGTCGAATGTTCTGTTTGTCCAAGTAAATATTTTGGACAGACAGGAAAACAATTATCTGGCCGTATTAATCAGCATAAATACAATGTTAGGAGAGCTGTAAATAATATGCGTTTTTTGTGCATATTTCCAAAAATAACCAGTTAATTGAATGGAATTCAGCAAAATTTATTTTTCGCTCAAATGACTCAATTAAAAGAAACCTTGTTGAATGTTCATGTATAAGCCAATTTAATGACATTAAAATTTCCACTGGCCTTTTTAAAATTGATGTTGTTATGAAAAAAATTATTCTTAAAGAAATAAGCTTTAACTTATATTCTTAATTTTTTTTTCCTCAAATTTTCATTTTTATGGGAACCCGATGTGTCAATTTGATTAGTGCATTGATTTTGTATTTACATTATATTATTTCTCTTCCTCTCTCCTTTTCCAGCTCCCCTTCGTTTCAATTTACTCGTGTCTCTCCTAATCTCCCTCTTTAGACTATCGCTCTATCCGGTAATCGTTTTAACCCTTTTGGCTCTGTTCTTGACTCTTTCTTGCCTCTCAGTTTGACCTTGCTATCTGTTATAGGTTAATCTTAATGTGAATTTACCCATCCCTCTCCTACTTCCTCATTGGTGATTTCTTGTCTTAGAGGCGGTCCTTTATCTTTTACTAGCTTATATATACCCTTATTATATTATTTTCTCTTGTAGTTATCTTTGGGAATGAACTAAATAAAGTTCGAAAGTACTTGGAAGCACTTTTTCATTTTTCCTGCGGGACATTGCATTCATATATATTTATATATATATATATATATATATATATATATATATATATATATATATATATATATATATATATATAGTGTCTTTCAATAAGGTTGCTCGATTTTTAAGTGTAAATAAACAAGTTGTGTGTGATGTATGCACTCAATTTATTTTAAATTTTAAAGTACATTTTATGGCATTAAGTGTGGAATATGACGTCGTTCAAATGTCCGCCGTGGCTTTGCTTGGTGGAACGTATTCGGGAGGCCCAATTTTCAATGACTTTGTCGCATAAATCTGGCTGAATTTGCTGGATGGTGTTCGTTATGTTGACTTTGAGGGCATCGACTGTTTGCGGATTATTCGCATAGATCTGCGATTTAAGGTAGCCCCAAAGAAAGTAGTCTAATGACATTAAATCGCATGATCTCGGTGGCCAGTTGACGTCGCCGCCGCGCGAGATGACCCTGCCCTGAAATCGCTGGTGCAAAATATTTATCGTGGCGTACGCAGTGTGGCACGTAGCGCAGTTCTGTTGGAACCACATGTGATCAGTATCCATATAATCCAGTTGATGGCACAAGAAGTTGCTTATCATCAATCTGTAGGTCTCACCGTTGACGGTTATGGCAATCCCATATTCGTTCTCAAAAAAATACGGACGGATGATTCCGTTAGACGAAAATCCGCACCAAAACAGTGACTTTGTTGGGATGCAATTGGTGCTGGTGTATATTATGTGGATTGTTTTCGTCCCAAATCCGGCCATTTTGCTTGTTCTCAAATTCATTCATCCAAAAATGGGCCTCGTCGCTGAAGATGATTTTTTGGGGGAAATTTGGGGCAACTTCCATTGCTCTAGAGCCCAATCAGCGAACATACGGCGTTGTCTAAGGTCGTTTACCTTAAGTTCCTGGGTAAGTTGGATTTTGTACGAGTGCAGACCCAAGTCCCTACGCATAATTCGCCAGACTGAAGTCGCAGAAAGACCCTTTTGCCTCGAATTTGGCCACCAATCGTGAACAGTGGACTCAGCAGGACGATTGTGGCGAGGATAGAAATCCCGTAATACACGGAACGTTTGTCGAACGGAGCACTGATTTTGATAATAACATTTGATGATTTGTACACGCTGTTCAACGCTATAACCTTCCATCGTGACTTGCCAAGTACTACTGAACAGTTCACAGTGAGGTTGCCAGATGTCGCTTTAACAACATGGCCACTATCGCCTTACAAAGCTCGAAGTCCTTGTTGAAAGACCCCCTATACATATATATATATATATATATATATATATATATATATATATATATATATATATATATATATATATTGCATTTTGCACTTTTCAGTGGTTTTGTAGTCCTATATTTATATTTCTTTATATTTCCTTCTTTGTATCTCTCATTACTCTTTTCTGTTCGTATTTTCTTTAGTGTGTCATTCTTCGTTCGTTGTCATTATCGGTGGTTCTTTGTTCGTTAGGTCACTTTGTGTTATTTATACATTCGGTTTGCACTCAACGTTGTATTCTTCTTGCTTCCGTCAAATCTCTTCCTCTATTTTATCTGACGAATTTCATTGTTTGGTACGACTATTTTGTTTAGTTCTTCCTGGGGTAAAGTTTCATTTAACTTTACCCACATGTTTTTGGTTCGTTCTTGGAGTACAGTATTGATAGGTTCAAGTTCGGTTCTTCTATGCAGTTCCTCGGATGTTATTTAGTCCTGTCTTCTTTTATTTTCAATGAATCTCGTTGCCCAATTTTGTACTCTTTGGGCCTTTCGTATCTGATTGTCGTAGAATGACTCCCGACGATACTATATATAACACTATTCGTTGAGGGAACTTCCTTAATTATCTTTAGAGTGCGTTTTACTGTCTGGCGGCCGATATTATGTATCTTCAAAATGCTTAAGAAGTGGAACTGAGCTCAAGGATAATAATATTGCTATCATTAATAAAATAGAGTTTTATTAATAATAACTTTACACAATACACAAAAACGGAAAATATTGACAAACAGAATGGAAAGGGTCGTGGAGACTCGGGCTAATCCAAGGATTTAAGGGATCAAAAAAAGGTAAAACAAATATGGAGTTAAAGAGATGGGATGGTTCGATAAACCATTTAAAGCACAGGATAGAATTGACAAATAAGGGATCAATACTCAAAAGGTGACGCTTGGCTTACGTAACTTCATTAGGGTGCAGTGGAAGGTACTTGAAGGAATATTCGGTCCGCTGGCGAGTTCCAGCCGAAAGGGGGGGATAAAAGGATCCTGACGTGGCGTCTTGGAAAGGAGAACCGTTACTCGACGAACGGCTTGACGAACAATGGCTGTTCTAGGTTGTTCTCTTCTGAACAAAAGGGGGGGATGAGAACCGTCTCTTGCCTACGGGCTCAAGAACAATGGCTGTTCTAATGTTGTTCTCCTTTGAACAACAGAGGGGGTGAGAACCGTTTCTTGGCGAAGGGCTCAAAACGAACAATGGCTGTTCTAATGTTGTTCTCCTTGAACAACAGGGGGGGGATGCCTTGGGGACTTGGCGTCACTAAAGGCTCGAACCTTTGGCACTCAAGGAATATTGTCCTCCTTCTGGACAAGTGATGGTGAATCTCGAGGTCGAGGTCCCTTGGCGCACAAAGGGAGAGAGGGTCGTGGTGATGTTTCGCGACGAAAATCTGGATCTCCAATCTGATCTTAGTGGTAAAGTTTCCATATAAATAGCCAGGACATCTCCTTGGCGTGGGGGGGAAAATGGAGTGAAAACTTCGAGGGAACGCACAGCTGGGCCGGAGAAAAATGCCTTATCTGTCCATAAGCCTAACTCGATCTGGCGAGGTCGGCGTATGGGGGCGAACGGGGGGGACGATAACCTCCTTGTTTAAACATTGGCGTCCGGTAGCTGTTGATAAGACTCCAAGCCTCGAATCGAAGATGCACGTGGGTAGCCTCATGGTTTTAAGTAAAATGTGATAGAAGTTGAAATGAATGCAGCTCTGAACTCGTTCTATCACACCCCTCCATTCCAGGGGAAGTTGTCACTTCGAAAAAAAAGAGAGAAGGGACAACGATAGAGCTCCGTTGTAGGGAACTCTTTTTCTTGTACCAACCGTGTCTTCCTGCACCTAACTATTATTACCTCAATACATGATTATTTTGATCTTTAGATTACAGGGGAAAATAACCTTTAATACAAATAAAAAAAAAAGGGCATGGAACAATGAAATGTTATAAACTTAGTACATACGGGACAAAATAATTTATACGTAAATTAATAAGAACAAATATATATACATCAAAAAAAATTAGACATTGAGCGTTACAAAATTCAGACATATACATTAATTAACTATATTACAAAAGAATCTTAAATTAAGTCGTACAAGACGGTATATACCTACATGGAGATACTAATCCTATGAATACAATTATTCTACGCTATTCGGTAACGCATTCCTACTGAGTGCGTCAGCGACCTGGTTATCGGAACCTTTGATATAATTTATTTTAAATTTATACTCTTGCAAGAGTAAACTCCAGCGCATGATGCGGCCGTTTGAGTGTCGCACATTCCTAATATAGGCTAACGGACGGTGGTCGGTTCCTATTTGAAATTCTTTACCTATCAAGTACATCTTGAATTTGTCTATGACCCAGATAATTGATAGAGCTATCTTTTCTCTAGTGGCATATCTCTCTCCGCGTGGTATTAATTGACGACTAGCATATGCAACTGGATGACTCGTTCTGTCATCCACGTATTGAAGGAGTACACCTCCAATGCCCTCGTTGATCACGTCGGTCTTAACCCCAAAGGATTTTTCCGCGTTGGGCAACTTAAAAATGGGGGCAGAAATGAACTTACTTTTGAGCTGATTAAAATGGGAAACAGCGACATCATTCCAACGTAAACGATCGGAGAAATTCTTTTCCTGAAGGGGGCATAGGGGGGCCGAAATTGCAGCGAAATTCGGAACAAATCGCTGATAGGGAGAAGCTGATCCTAGGATCGATCTTAATGGCTTCTTTGTAATCGGGAGGGGCATGTCGGCGATTGCCTTAATCTTGTTCTCGTGGGGACCTAACTTGCTTCGTCCTATTTTAAAACCCAAATATTTAATGGGTTCGTGGGCAAACTGGCATTTGCTGGGGCCAATGGTGAGGCCATTTTCACGCAGTTGCTCGAAAAGAGCTAATAGGGTGGGTAAATGGTGATTCCATTTAATTAGTTCTTGTAGCTGGCTCTTCGGACGTGGTGTCAGCTGCGCGTCACTATCCAGGTCAGAGGGTTCTAAAGACTCGCCTGGTAGGGAAGGAGGAGGGTAATCGGCATCAGGTTGAATGCACACTGTCTGGATTACCTTAAGGGACTCCGCGGGGCAATCCTCTTCAAGCGCCGATGCTTCGTCCAGTTCTACGAAGGTATCTCCATGGGCGCGTTGGGGGTTCTTTTTTTCTTGGGGTCCAAGGACAGTCTCCGTGTCCTTGTCTGGGGCCTTATCACCTAAGGGTTTTAGTGAATCACATTCCTCTTTTTCCGTCCTAAAGTCCTGGTTAGGGGTCTCCGAGAAATCGGACGGTATCGGGGTTCTGATGGGGACGGGCTCCTGGGCTTCTTTCTTATCTCGGCCTTGAGGAAGGGCGGCCTGAAACACAGGGTCGAAACTTACTTGGGGGCTCTTTCCTATAAGTACGGAACAGAATTTTATTGGTGCTACAATGACTTCAGCCCAGCCATTATAATATTGACACTGCAGGTAACATCTAGCGACGGGGAATCTGTTCGCCCGCCCAAGGTAGTCACGTACCACCGCAAATTTTTCGTGGTTAGAGGCCACTGGGAGGAGTTCGTCGGACACGATGAAGCATGTACATCCTGTGTCCCTGACGAGAGTCGATACTCGACAGCTGTCCACGCTGCCCTCCTCATATTTCAAAGTTCCCGATGAACTTTTACCAAAAACAAAATTTACCTGGTGGCCTGACGGAGGGGGAGAAGTTTCTGCTTGGGTCTGCACCACCGGGGGAGCCGGGGTCGCATTAATCTGGTGAACTTGGTGGGCTGGTCCGCTTTTAAGCCTAGAATTTTGGGGGCAATTCCAGCTCATGTGGTTTTCTACACCACAGGTGAAGCATATGGTTGGTCGCTTCGGGAAGAGAAATGGAGGAGAAGTCTTAACGGGAGGTTTGGAGTCCCGTTGTTGGTTTTGGGGAAAGAAGTTTGGGGGTTTTACGGGGCTCGGAAACTTTGTCAGCTTTCCTGGGAAGGGGCGCAAATCCTTCTTTCTTTCTTCTCGTTGGATTTCTTTTTCTCGTTCTTCTCGTAGGATTACTCTTTCCCGTTCCTCTCTTTCTCTTTCTTTTTCTACCTTTTTTCTTTGAACTTCTGCTTTAATCCGAGCTAATTCAATCTGAAGCTCAGCTTGTCTTATCCGTTCCCCTCTTTCTTCTCGTTGGATTTCTTTTTCTCTTCTTTGCTCCTCTTGAATGTACTCAATTAGTTCTTTTCCGGAAAGTCCACAGGACTCTCCTTGCGCTTTAAAGATTTCGAACGGAGTCATCTTTGCACTTGGGGGCGCACTAGTCAACCAACTAAAATTCCTCGCAACAAGAATTATGCCTCTATAGAATTAGCCTACCTAAATATGGGCACTGACCTATTCGTACTTGGTTTCTCAATCTAAATAACCACTGACTAAAATCCCCCCAAAAAACACAAACAAATTATTATAACAGTTCCTTGAGCTACTCCAGCTTCTTAAGTTTAAAAAAAAAGGGGGATAGCAATCGTTAAAACAAAAGGGAACTACTATACTCTATTATTATAACGAATAACACTATGCTTTACTCGACTGAGACCAGTGTTTGCAAAGATATAGCGTTAAACCTTACACACCTGATACCAAATTTAAATAGTATATATATATATATGTCGTAGAATGACTCCCGACGATACTATATATAACACTATTCGTTGAGGGAACTTCCTTAATTATCTTTAGAGTGCGTTTTACTGTCTGGCGGCCGATATTATGTATCTTCAAAATGCTTAAGAAGTGGAACTGAGCTCAAGGATAATAATATTGCTATCATTAATAAAATAGTTTTATTAATAATAACTTTACACAATACACAAAAACGGAAAATATTGACAAACAGAATGGAAAGGGTCGTGGAGACTCGGGCTAATCCAAGGATTTAAGGGATCAAAAAAAGGTAAAACAAATATGGAGTTAAAGAGATGGGATGGTTCGATAAACCATTTAAAGCACAGGATAGAATTGACAAATAAGGGATCAAACTCAAAAGGTGACGCTTGGCTTACGTAACTTCATTAGGGTGCAGTGGAAGGTACTTGAAGGAATATTCAGTCCGCTGGCGAGTTCCAGCCGAAAGGGGGGGATAAAAGGATCCTGACGTGGCGTCTTGGAAAGGAGAACCGTTACTCGACGAACGGCTTGACGAACAATGGCTGTTCTAGGTTGTTCTCTTCTGAACAAAAGGGGGGGATAAGAACCGTCTCTTGTCTACGGGCTCAAGAACAATGGCTGTTCTAATGTTGTTCTCATTTGAACAACAGAGGGGGTGAGAACCGTTTCTTGGCGAAGGGCTCAAAACGAACAATGGCTGTTCTAATGTTGTTCTCCTTGAACAACAGGGGGGGATGCCTTGGGGACTTGGCGTCACTAAAGGCTCAAACCTTTGGCACTCAAGGAATATTGTTCTCCTTCTGGACAAGTGATGGTGAATCTCGAGGTCGAGGTCCCTTGGCGCACAAAGGGAGAGAGGGTCGTGGTGATGTTTCGCGACGAAAATCTGGATCTCCAATCTGATCTTAGTGGTAAAGTTTCCATATAAATAGCCAGGACATCTCCTTGGCGTGGGGGGGAAAATGGAGTGAAAACTTCGAGGGAACGCACAGCTGGGCCGGAGAAAAATGCCTTATCTGTCCATAAGCCTAACTCGATCTGGCGAGGTCGGCGTATGGGGGCGAACGGGGGGGACGATAACCTCCTTGTTTAAACATTGGCGTCCGGTAGCTGTTGATAAGACTCCAAGCCTCGAATCGAAGATGCACGTGGGTAGCCTCATGGTTTTAAGTAAAATGTGATAGAAGTTGAAATGAATGCAGCTCTGAACTCGTTCTATCACACCCCTCCATTCCAGGGGAAGTTGTCACTTCGAAAAAAAAAGAGAGAAGGGACAACGATAGAGCTCCGTTGTAGGGAACTCTTTTTCTTGTACCAACCGTGTCTTCCTGCACCTAACTATTATTACCTCAATACATGATTATTTTGATCTTTAGATTACAGGGGAAAATAACCTTTAATACAAATAAAAAAAAAAGGGCATGGAACAATGAAATGTTATAAACTTAGTACATACGGGACAAAATAATTTATACGTAAATTAATAAGAACAAATATATATACATCAAAAAAAATTAGACATTGAGCGTTACAAAATTCAGACATATACATTAATTAACTATATTACAAAAGAATCTTAAATTAAGTCGTACAAGACGGTATATACCTACATGGAGATACTAATCCTATGAATACAATTATTCTACGCTATTCGGTAACGCATTCCTACTGAGTGCGTCAGCGACCTGGTTATCGGAACCTTTGATATAATTTATTTTAAATTTATACTCTTGCAAGAGTAAACTCCAGCGCATGATGCGGCCGTTTGAGTGTCGCACATTCCTAATATAGGCTAACGGACGGTGGTCGGTTCCTATTTGAAATTCTTTACCTATCAAGTACATCTTGAATTTGTCTATGACCCAGATAATTGATAGAGCTATCTTTTCTCTAGTGGCATATCTCTCTCCGCGTGGTATTAATTGACGACTAGCATATGCAACTGGATGACTCGTTCTGTCATCCACGTATTGAAGGAGTACACCTCCAATGCCCTCGTTGATCACGTCGGTCTTAACCCCAAAGGATTTTTCCGCGTTGGGCAACTTAAAAATGGGGGCAGAAATGAACTTACTTTTGAGCTGATTAAAATGGGAAACAGCGACATCATTCCAACGTAAACGATCGGAGAAATTCTTTTCCTGAAGGGGGCATAGGGGGGCCGAAATTGCAGCGAAATTCGGAACAAATCGCTGATAGGGAGAAGCTGATCCTAGGATCGATCTTAATGGCTTCTTTGTAATCGGGAGGGGCATGTCGGCGATTGCCTTAATCTTGTTCTCGTGGGGACCTAACTTGCTTCGTCCTATTTTAAAACCCAAATATTTAATGGGTTCGTGGGCAAACTGGCATTTGCTGGGGCCAATGGTGAGGCCATTTTCACGCAGTTGCTCGAAAAGAGCTAATAGGGTGGGTAAATGGTGATTCCATTTAATTAGTTCTTGTAGCTGGCTCTTCGGACGTGGTGTCAGCTGCGCGTCACTATCCAGGTCAGAGGGTTCTAAAGACTCGCCTGGTAGGGAAGGAGGAGGGTAATCGGCATCAGGTTGAATGCACACTGTCTGGATTACCTTAAGGGACTCCGCGGGGCAATCCTCTTCAAGCGCCGATGCTTCGTCCAGTTCTACGAAGGTATCTCCATGGGCGCGTTGGGGGTTCTTTTTTTCTTGGGGTCCAAGGACAGTCTCCGTGTCCTTGTCTGGGGCCTTATCACCTAAGGGTTTTAGTGAATCACATTCCTCTTTTTCCGTCCTAAAGTCCTGGTTAGGGGTCTCCGAGAAATCGGACGGTATCGGGGTTCTGATGGGGACGGGCTCCTGGGCTTCTTTCTTATCTCGGCCTTGAGGAAGGGCGGCCTGAAACACAGGGTCGAAACTTACTTGGGGGCTCTTTCCTATAAGTACGGAACAGAATTTTATTGGTGCTACAATGACTTCAGCCCAGCCATTATAATATTGACACTGCAGGTAACATCTAGCGACGGGGAATCTGTTCGCCCGCCCAAGGTAGTCACGTACCACCGCAAATTTTTCGTGGTTAGAGGCCACTGGGAGGAGTTCGTCGGACACGATGAAGCATGTACATCCTGTGTCCCTGACGAGAGTCGATACTCGACAGCTGTCCACGCTGCCCTCCTCATATTTCAAAGTTCCCGATGAACTTTTACCAAAAACAAAATTTACCTGGTGGCCTGACGGAGGGGGAGAAGTTTCTGCTTGGGTCTGCACCACCGGGGGAGCCGGGGTCGCATTAATCTGGTGAACTTGGTGGGCTGGTCCGCTTTTAAGCCTAGAATTTTGGGGGCAATTCCAGCTCATGTGGTTTTCTACACCACAGGTGAAGCATATGGTTGGTCGCTTCGGGAAGAGAAATGGAGGAGAAGTCTTAACGGGAGGTTTGGAGTCCCGTTGTTGGTTTTGGGGAAAGAAGTTTGGGGGTTTTACGGGGCTCGGAAACTTTGTCAGCTTTCCTGGGAAGGGGCGCAAATCCTTCCTTCTTTCTTCTCGTTGGATTTCTTTTTCTCGTTCTTCTCGTAGGATTACTCTTTCCCGTTCCTCTCTTTCTCTTTCTTTTTCTACCTTTTTTCTTTGAACTTCTGCTTTAATCCGAGCTAATTCAATCTGAAGCTCAGCTTGTCTTATCCGTTCCCCTCTTTCTTCTCGTTGGATTTCTTTTTCTCTTCTTTGCTCCTCTTGAATGTACTCAATTAGTTCTTTTCCGGAAAGTCCACAGGACTCTCCTTGCGCTTTAAAGATTTCGAACGGAGTCATCTTTGCACTTGGGGGCGCACTAGTCAACCAACTAAAATTCCTCGCAACAAGAATTATGCCTCTATAGAATTAGCCTACCTAAATATGGGCACTGACCTATTCGTACTTGGTTTCTCAATCTAAATAACCACTGACTAAAATCCCCCCAAAAAACACAAACAAATTATTATAACAGTTCCTTGAGCTACTCCAGCTTCTTAAGTTTAAAAAAAAAAGGGGGATAGCAATCGTTAAAACAAAAGGGAACTACTATACTCTATTATTATAACGAATAACACTATGCTTTACTCGACTGAGACCAGTGTTTGCAAAGATATAGCGTTAAACCTTACACACCTGATACCAAATTTAAATAGTATATATATATATATGTCGTAGAATGACTCCCGACGATACTATATATAACACTATTCGTTGAGGGAACTTCCTTAATTATCTTTAGAGTGCGTTTTACTGTCTGGCGGCCGATATTATGTATCTTCAAAATGCTTAAGAAGTGGAACTGAGCTCAAGGATAATAATATTGCTATCATTAATAAAATAGTTTTATTAATAATAACTTTACACAATACACAAAAACGGAAAATATTGACAAACAGAATGGAAAGGGTCGTGGAGACTCGGGCTAATCCAAGGATTTAAGGGATCAAAAAAAGGTAAAACAAATATGGAGTTAAAGAGATGGGATGGTTCGATAAACCATTTAAAGCACAGGATAGAATTGACAAATAAGGGATCAAACTCAAAAGGTGACGCTTGGCTTACGTAACTTCATTAGGGTGCAGTGGAAGGTACTTGAAGGAATATTCAGTCCGCTGGCGAGTTCCAGCCGAAAGGGGGGGATAAAAGGATCCTGACGTGGCGTCTTGGAAAGGAGAACCGTTACTCGACGAACGGCTTGACGAACAATGGCTGTTCTAGGTTGTTCTCTTCTGAACAAAAGGGGGGGATAAGAACCGTCTCTTGTCTACGGGCTCAAGAACAATGGCTGTTCTAATGTTGTTCTCATTTGAACAACAGAGGGGGTGAGAACCGTTTCTTGGCGAAGGGCTCAAAACGAACAATGGCTGTTCTAATGTTGTTCTCCTTGAACAACAGGGGGGGATGCCTTGGGGACTTGGCGTCACTAAAGGCTCAAACCTTTGGCACTCAAGGAATATTGTTCTCCTTCTGGACAAGTGATGGTGAATCTCGAGGTCGAGGTCCCTTGGCGCACAAAGGGAGAGAGGGTCGTGGTGATGTTTCGCGACGAAAATCTGGATCTCCAATCTGATCTTAGTGGTAAAGTTTCCATATAAATAGCCAGGACATCTCCTTGGCGTGGGGGGGAAAATGGAGTGAAAACTTCGAGGGAACGCACAGCTGGGCCGGAGAAAAATGCCTTATCTGTCCATAAGCCTAACTCGATCTGGCGAGGTCGGCGTATGGGGGCGAACGGGGGGGACGATAACCTCCTTGTTTAAACATTGGCGTCCGGTAGCTGTTGATAAGACTCCAAGCCTCGAATCGAAGATGCACGTGGGTAGCCTCATGGTTTTAAGTAAAATGTGATAGAAGTTGAAATGAATGCAGCTCTGAACTCGTTCTATCACACCCCTCCATTCCAGGGGAAGTTGTCACTTCGAAAAAAAAAGAGAGAAGGGACAACGATAGAGCTCCGTTGTAGGGAACTCTTTTTCTTGTACCAACCGTGTCTTCCTGCACCTAACTATTATTACCTCAATACATGATTATTTTGATCTTTAGATTACAGGGGAAAATAACCTTTAATACAAATAAAAAAAAAAGGGCATGGAACAATGAAATGTTATAAACTTAGTACATACGGGACAAAATAATTTATACGTAAATTAATAAGAACAAATATATATACATAAAAAAAAATTAGACATTGAGCGTTACAAAATTCAGACATATACATTAATTAACTATATTACAAAAGAATCTTAAATTAAGTCGTACAAGACGGTATATACCTACATGGAGATACTAATCCTATGAATACAATTATTCTACGCTATTCGGTAACGCATTCCTACTGAGTGCGTCAGCGACCTGGTTATCGGAACCTTTGATATAATTTATTTTAAATTTATACTCTTGCAAGAGTAAACTCCAGCGCATGATGCGGCCGTTTGAGTGTCGCACATTCCTAATATAGGCTAACGGACGGTGGTCGGTTCCTATTTGAAATTCTTTACCTATCAAGTACATCTTGAATTTGTCTATGACCCAGATAATTGATAGAGCTATCTTTTCTCTAGTGGCATATCTCTCTCCGCGTGGTATTAATTGACGACTAGCATATGCAACTGGATGACTCGTTCTGTCATCCACGTATTGAAGGAGTACACCTCCAATGCCCTCGTTGATCACGTCGGTCTTAACCCCAAAGGATTTTTCCGCGTTGGGCAACTTAAAAATGGGGGCAGAAATGAACTTACTTTTGAGCTGATTAAAATGGGAAACAGCGACATCATTCCAACGTAAACGATCGGAGAAATTCTTTTCCTGAAGGGGGCATAGGGGGGCCGAAATTGCAGCGAAATTCGGAACAAATCGCTGATAGGGAGAAGCTGATCCTAGGATCGATCTTAATGGCTTCTTTGTAATCGGGAGGGGCATGTCGGCGATTGCCTTAATCTTGTTCTCGTGGGGACCTAACTTGCTTCGTCCTATTTTAAAACCCAAATATTTAATGGGTTCGTGGGCAAACTGGCATTTGCTGGGGCCAATGGTGAGGCCATTTTCACGCAGTTGCTCGAAAAGAGCTAATAGGGTGGGTAAATGGTGATTCCATTTAATTAGTTCTTGTAGCTGGCTCTTCGGACGTGGTGTCAGCTGCGCGTCACTATCCAGGTCAGAGGGTTCTAAAGACTCGCCTGGTAGGGAAGGAGGAGGGTAATCGGCATCAGGTTGAATGCACACTGTCTGGATTACCTTAAGGGACTCCGCGGGGCAATCCTCTTCAAGCGCCGATGCTTCGTCCAGTTCTACGAAGGTATCTCCATGGGCGCGTTGGGGGTTCTTTTTTTCTTGGGGTCCAAGGACAGTCTCCGTGTCCTTGTCTGGGGCCTTATCACCTAAGGGTTTTAGTGAATCACATTCCTCTTTTTCCGTCCTAAAGTCCTGGTTAGGGGTCTCCGAGAAATCGGACGGTATCGGGGTTCTGATGGGGACGGGCTCCTGGGCTTCTTTCTTATCTCGGCCTTGAGGAAGGGCGGCCTGAAACACAGGGTCGAAACTTACTTGGGGGCTCTTTCCTATAAGTACGGAACAGAATTTTATTGGTGCTACAATGACTTCAGCCCAGCCATTATAATATTGACACTGCAGGTAACATCTAGCGACGGGGAATCTGTTCGCCCGCCCAAGGTAGTCACGTACCACCGCAAATTTTTCGTGGTTAGAGGCCACTGGGAGGAGTTCGTCGGACACGATGAAGCATGTACATCCTGTGTCCCTGACGAGAGTCGATACTCGACAGCTGTCCACGCTGCCCTCCTCATATTTCAAAGTTCCCGATGAACTTTTACCAAAAACAAAATTTACCTGGTGGCCTGACGGAGGGGGAGAAGTTTCTGCTTGGGTCTGCACCACCGGGGGAGCCGGGGTCGCATTAATCTGGTGAACTTGGTGGGCTGGTCCGCTTTTAAGCCTAGAATTTTGGGGGCAATTCCAGCTCATGTGGTTTTCTACACCACAGGTGAAGCATATGGTTGGTCGCTTCGGGAAGAGAAATGGAGGAGAAGTCTTAACGGGAGGTTTGGAGTCCCGTTGTTGGTTTTGGGGAAAGAAGTTTGGGGGTTTTACGGGGCTCGGAAACTTTGTCAGCTTTCCTGGGAAGGGGCGCAAATCCTTCCTTCTTTCTTCTCGTTGGATTTCTTTTTCTCGTTCTTCTCGTAGGATTACTCTTTCCCGTTCCTCTCTTTCTCTTTCTTTTTCTACCTTTTTTCTTTGAACTTCTGCTTTAATCCGAGCTAATTCAATCTGAAGCTCAGCTTGTCTTATCCGTTCCCCTCTTTCTTCTCGTTGGATTTCTTTTTCTCTTCTTTGCTCCTCTTGAATGTACTCAATTAGTTCTTTTCCGGAAAGTCCACAGGACTCTCCTTGCGCTTTAAAGATTTCGAACGGAGTCATCTTTGCACTTGGGGGCGCACTAGTCAACCAACTAAAATTCCTCGCAACAAGAATTATGCCTCTATAGAATTAGCCTACCTAAATATGGGCACTGACCTATTCGTACTTGGTTTCTCAATCTAAATAACCACTGACTAAAATCCCCCCAAAAAACACAAACAAATTATTATAACAGTTCCTTGAGCTACTCCAGCTTCTTAAGTTTAAAAAAAAAAGGGGGATAGCAATCGTTAAAACAAAAGGGAACTACTATACTCTATTATTATAACGAATAACACTATGCTTTACTCGACTGAGACCAGTGTTTGCAAAGATATAGCGTTAAACCTTACACACCTGATACCAAATTTAAATAGTATATATATATATATGTCGTAGAATGACTCCCGACGATACTATATATAACACTATTCGTTGAGGGAACTTCCTTAATTATCTTTAGAGTGCGTTTTACTGTCTGGCGGCCGATATTATGTATCTTCAAAATGCTTAAGAAGTGGAACTGAGCTCAAGGATAATAATATTGCTATCATTAATAAAATAGTTTTATTAATAATAACTTTACACAATACACAAAAACGGAAAATATTGACAAACAGAATGGAAAGGGTCGTGGAGACTCGGGCTAATCCAAGGATTTAAGGGATCAAAAAAAGGTAAAACAAATATGGAGTTAAAGAGATGGGATGGTTCGATAAACCATTTAAAGCACAGGATAGAATTGACAAATAAGGGATCAAACTCAAAAGGTGACGCTTGGCTTACGTAACTTCATTAGGGTGCAGTGGAAGGTACTTGAAGGAATATTCAGTCCGCTGGCGAGTTCCAGCCGAAAGGGGGGGATAAAAGGATCCTGACGTGGCGTCTTGGAAAGGAGAACCGTTACTCGACGAACGGCTTGACGAACAATGGCTGTTCTAGGTTGTTCTCTTCTGAACAAAAGGGGGGGATAAGAACCGTCTCTTGTCTACGGGCTCAAGAACAATGGCTGTTCTAATGTTGTTCTCATTTGAACAACAGAGGGGGTGAGAACCGTTTCTTGGCGAAGGGCTCAAAACGAACAATGGCTGTTCTAATGTTGTTCTCCTTGAACAACAGGGGGGGATGCCTTGGGGACTTGGCGTCACTAAAGGCTCAAACCTTTGGCACTCAAGGAATATTGTTCTCCTTCTGGACAAGTGATGGTGAATCTCGAGGTCGAGGTCCCTTGGCGCACAAAGGGAGAGAGGGTCGTGGTGATGTTTCGCGACGAAAATCTGGATCTCCAATCTGATCTTAGTGGTAAAGTTTCCATATAAATAGCCAGGACATCTCCTTGGCGTGGGGGGGAAAATGGAGTGAAAGCTTCGAGGGAACGCACAGCTGGGCCGGAGAAAAATGCCTTATCTGTCCATAAGCCTAACTCGATCTGGCGAGGTCGGCGTATGGGGGCGAACGGGGGGGACGATAACCTCCTTGTTTAAACATTGGCGTCCGGTAGCTGTTGATAAGACTCCAAGCCTCGAATCGAAGATGCACGTGGGTAGCCTCATGGTTTTAAGTAAAATGTGATAGAAGTTGAAATGAATGCAGCTCTGAACTCGTTCTATCACACTGATATTTACTCAACATGTGAGTAGGTATGATCGGATATAATAATTTAGAACGGACGAGGGCTGTATATAATTTTCTTTTATTCCTGCTTGAAAGGCTATGAAAGCGTAGCAGCGTTGACATTGTTGATTTTGTTTCATTTACCTTTTTTAACAGGTAGGAGGCATACCCATTCGTCGTTAGCTTGAGTCCGAGGACTCTCCCTTCCGTGTTGTAACGGTATTCTTCCCCCTCGACTTTAATTGTGGCTGTTTTCCTTCGATTAATTGAAATAATTCTGAATTTGTTTGTGTTTGTATTAATTTTGTTCCTTTTTTCGATTAATCGTTTATGTTTTTGATTTGCCTCCCTGTCCTTTGGGCGATATCTCTTGGGTTTTGTCTATTACTTGAGATAATTTGTGTGATGTCATCCGCTAATTGGATGTACATCACACACTTATCCGTTGGTTTGGGTAGATCATGGGTATATATGGTATATAAGGTTGGGAAGAGACACCCTCCTTGTGGGACCACAGCCCGTAAAGCGAATGCGGTCACCCATTTGGCCATTTAATTGCAGAATGGCTTTTCTTCCTATCAGGTAGTGGCATCATATTTTGGTTAGGTTGGTCTCCATGTTGAGGGCGCTGATTTTTGTGCCTTCATTATGCCACCTAATACTGGTGCCCTTTGTTTAAACGACTTGACTGCTGTCAAGTACTCTTCCATTGTGAACGGCATTCCTTCTACCGAGCGCATGGGTCTCCCCTCGTATATCTGTGCATATGGTTTGATGTTGTCTTGTTGGTTCTCAATTTTTCGAGCTATTTCCTCTTCGTATTCTCTATCGAAGTCGAGGTTCTCTTCTAGATAAATAAAAAAAAAATAGTTCCCAGTGCCTCCTGAAGTGAACTTGCAGCTCTGCCTTTTGCTGCACTTCCCTTTCTTGCACTTTCATCTTTATTATTTCTTTTGGTTGGGTTCTTCGCAGTCTTCGAAATTGGTTCCAAATTTTTTTTAGATTCCTTTCGATGTCTATTTTTCTGATTATATTATTCCAGACTTGAATTGCTTTTTCTTTTATCATTATCTCAAATTGTCTTCTGATGGTTTTTAGCCTGTTATATTTTTCCATCGTCGAGTATTACCCAGATCCGTTATTTCTCTTGTCAATCTTTTAAATTCCTCAATTTTTCCTTTAATTTCATCGTCCTATCTCAGTGCAGGCAGGGTTCTGTAGTCTATTGTAGGTGTATACATTGCGTCGGCTTTATTATTTGTTTTACTTATCTTCTCTATTTCGGCCTATATTACGTTGGTTTCTTGGTTGTTAAGGGTTCTGGTATCTATGGTGCTTAAGTAGTAGTCTTTATATTTGGCCCAGTCGGCTCTGCCGAGTGATTTCCTTTGTACGTAGTATCTTAATTTGGATGGGAGAGGTGGATATAGTTGTGACCATACTTAGGTGGTCAAATGGGGTTGCGGGCCCGGGCTTGGTGTGGTGATTGAGGTTAAAATTGGGGTTGGTGAGAACTATATCTGGAGTGGTGGAGAATCTGTTGGTCAGGAACGTTGGGAAGTCTGGTCCTTCTCTTTGGACTATATTTCTTTGAACCAGTACTTGCTCCACTATATATGTATATAAATCGAACAGAGGAGCTGCAAAAATTAAACAAAAGCGCTGCAAGAGTTTTGAACGTAAGCACTGTCAAAATTTTGAACATAGGCGCTATGAAAATTTCAAACAAACATAGGCGCTGCAAAAATGCGAACATAAGCGCTTCAAAATTTTTAACATAGGCGACATAAAATCGACCAATCACATTCAAGGAAAATATTAGGGGGTATTAGAGACGGTTACGACGAAGACACCGGGCTGTCGGAAGGATGGTCTCTGGCTGGAGCTGCTCGTTATTTGTTAGTTTATCCATTTGGATGAATACGGCTTCGGCCATTCGCTGATTCCAGCGGTTTTGGAGTCACTTACACCGCCTAACATTTTCCTCGAATGTGATTGGTTGATTTTATATCGCCTATGTTAAAATTTTTGAAGCGCTGATGTTCGAATATTTGCAGCGCCTATGTTCGATTTTATGCATATATGTAGTGGAGCATCCTAGACCTAAATCATTGTCAGATAGCAGATGTTGGAGAATTTCTACGAAATATATTCAAACAGCAATCCAAACCTTCCGATTGATTGAAGCGAGACAGATCGGCTTCCTCCTGGAGAAGAAGATTTTGAAGAGACTGCGACTGATTGAAAGGACTTGGACTGGATACATTACAAGGATGATCATTCCCTTTCTGTCTGCCATATTTAGGGCAAGTCGGCTAAGGAAGCTAAGTCTCCATTGGAACATTATTGAGCAGGAGCCATATCTGAACCCGTTTTTAAAAAAAATTTAAGAGCTCATCTGGCGACTGCCTACTTGGGTATTAGTCGCCGTATTACAAACTGCCTAGTACTAGGCTACTTTCAAATAAGATTAAAAAATCAACCGAAAACCCCACCCTACAAATCTAAAAAGGAAAAAGGCAACGAGCAGGAAGCAAGCTCCGGCGTCGGGAAGAAGTCTGCCTCCCTTCAGCGCAGGAACGTACGACCTACTAAAATAACAAAAACAAAACAAAAACCAAGATAGTTAAATAAAGGAGAGAAGGCCGGCCTCCTCCCAAAAGTTTATAATCCACCAGTCAATGTGCACGAACTCGTCCCGAGTACAAGGGACAAGCGGAAGCGACCCCGCACATCCCGGTACCAGGACAGGTAACGTGTGCGAAGATCGCCCAGACTAGGACATTCAACAAGAATGTGCCAAACAGCCTGGGGACAACGCAGTATTCACAGTAGGGCACTGGTGAGAGCTCCATAAAATGGCGGTGGGTCCCGCGAGTGTACCCAATTCGGAAACGACAGAAAGCAACCTGAAGCCTTCGTAGCATTAGGACGTAGGTCAATGTTAACAGTCGCGGCACAATGGCACGCAACTTTAAGTTCCCTTCGACCGTCTCCCATCTTCTTTGCCAAGCAGTCGGAAGAGCTGGCCGTATTCCTGCCATGTAGTCGGTGTGAGGAAGAGCGAAACGCTGGTCCTCGCAGACTCTTTGACGCCCTCATCGGCGCGCTCATCCCCCGCAATTCCTACATGTCCAGGAACCCAGCAGAAGATAATCTCGACATCCGCCCAGCTTGCCAAAACCATAACGTTACGGATGTGGCGAACCAGGAAATGCGGAGATTCCAATGCTCCGAGAGCACTCAGGGCGCTTTGTTAGACGCTATAGATCTCACCTCGGTATCCGAACCGGGCACGTCGCGTAATCTCTCGTACCGAGTGGTATATTGCCACCAGCTCGGCCGTGAAGACAGACGCAGCGCGCCTAGCAGAGCCCCGCTGACTTCAAACAGAGGGAATATGGCGTAGAAGCCAACCCCCTCTTGGGACTTGGAGCCATCCGTATACACTGGCACGGTTCCAGCGTGACAAGAAGTGTACTCCAAAAAATGTCGAACGCAATACTCCCGGCGCTGTACAAGCTTTGGGAGCTGATGCGTGGCGACAAATTGCCAAATGTGGTAACCTTCAGGATGGCATCCTGGACAGTACCAGGGGCGCCACCGGCCCGAGAGGTATACCTAGCTCCCGAAAGACTTTCCTGGCTCTAAACCCAAAGGCTTAGGGTATGACTTGCGTCTCTCAGCGGCATAAGCACCGTCAAGATCAGCTGCGGATGATTTGAGAGCCGGTGGCGACAAAGGGATACGCTGCACCCGTGCGTACAGGCGAGTAAAGCACTGTGCACGGCGCATAAATAATGGCATTTCTTCAGCATCGATAGGCAGGCTCTCAATGGGGAAAGTGCGGAAGGCACCGGTCCCCAAGCGAAGGCCGGTGTGGTGGATTGAGGCCAGCTTCCGCAATAGAGGTTCGCCTGCGGATGCATAAAACTCACATCCCTAGTCGAGCTTCAAACGGACAAAGGATCGATAAAAAAGTAAGGCAGTAGCCATATCAGCGCCCAAAGCGCTGAAGGTCACAGAACGAAGAATATCCATGGCGTGGGTGCAAGTGATCCTTAGGATGCGAATATGAGCCTTCTGGGTGAGGCCTTGGTAAAATACAAGACCAAGGAAACAGTGCGATTCAATTACTTCCAGGCGTACCCCATTAAGAAACAAATTTGGGTCGGGAGGGAGCCTTGGATGGCGGCAGAAGTGCACCACCTTAGTCTTGCCAAGAAAAATCAAAACCTGAACGCTTCGGCATAGCGAGAGAGGCGGTTCAATGCCTGTTGGAGTCGACGCTCCAGAGTTGGCATCTTGGCCACGCCAAAAGAGATCGAGAGATCGTCCACGTAGAGCGTAGAAAGAAAATATTATGGCAGCACCGATGTAATGCCGTTGATGTTCAAGGCAAAGAGTGTAACGCTGATGACTCTTCCCTGCGGGACAGGATCTTTCTTCCCTTTAGGCTGGAGAGGGCTCCTCCACCCGTACGCGGAATCGGCAATCTCGCAAAAATTCAGATATAGAGACCCAAAGGCGTCCCCTCACCCCCATCGTGTAGAGGGTCTCCATGATACCGTATCGTCATGCGGTATCATAAGCCTTCTCCAGATCGAAAAATACCGTGGCGAAGTGCTGTCTACTAAGGAATGTCTCACAGACAGCATTTTCCAGTCGAAGCAGAGCATCCGACGTGGAATGGAACTTGCGGAAGCCGCACTGCATAAAACACAAATCGCCTGAGCTCTCCAGAAAAAAAGACTAATCTAACATTTAAATTTTTCCATCAACTTGCATACGCAGAAGGTTAGAGAGATTGGGCGGAATCCGCCCGGAGTAGAATGATCTCTCCCCGGTTTGCAAAAAGTTGCACAGTAGCGATTCGCGAAAGTCTGGGAGGTTACCCTCGACCCAGATCCTGTTGAATAAATCTAACAGAAAGGCGATGCCTTGTTCATCCTGGTGTCGAAGCAAGGCGTACGAGACATCGTCCGCACCATGGGCGGCGTTCGCGCAGGAAGAAAGAGCGGAACGCAACTCACCCAGAGTAAACCTGTTGTTGAAGGGTTCTACGCCTCTGGAGGTAAAGTCCAGCAGAGGGCCTTCAGCGACATCACATCACGACGTGAATTGAATGCTGGCGGAGTAGCATCCCGGCTAGTGAATGCGGAGAAAGCGGTCACGAAGGATTCCGCCACGGACGCGCGGTCCGAGATTGCGATCACATTCTCCTGGAGAACGGGAGGGGGGTCCTGCGAGAACTTGCCCCGAATCCTTTTGACTCGCTTCCACACCTCAGCTAAAGGGGTCTTTCCGATAGGTGAAGACACGTATGCCCACCAAAAAGAGCGGCGGGCATGCTTCGAAATATATAGGAACCTAGTCCTAGCACGACGAAATTCACCGACAGAGAAATCGTTCGGGCGGTGCTTATAGCGCATGTAGGCATAACGCTTCTGTTTGAGTGCCGTCTCACACTTGGCCACCACCACGGGAGTGGTCTGCGTGTAAAACGGCCAGACGTTCTGGGAATAGTAGTCAGGCCATCGGCGATGGGGTTGCCGGAGAATAACTCAACAGGTTCATCTACCGACCTAAACTCCTCGACTGAGATAGAGAATTCAGTCATTTCCTGAAATTCAGGCCACCGAGGTGGGTTTTCAGGAGGCAGCCGCCCAGAAAATGATATTTTAATGGGAAAGTGATCACTATTATGGAGGTCATCGACCACCACCAATCAAAATCAGGCTGTGCATCCGGAGAGCTCAGAGATAGATCAAGGCAAGAAAATGAAGCGGTTCTCAGGCAGTGATGCGTAAATTTATCCTCATTCAGAAAATCTATCTTAAGCTCTTTGATCAGATCGGTAAGGACTTGTCCCCTGGAATTTCTAGAGTAGTCTCCCCAGAGAGGATGTCTGCCGTTCAGATATCCAAGCAAGAGAAAGGACCTCGGCAACTATGCCACGACGCGGAGGAAGTCCCCCGCGTCGAAGTCAGCTGACGGTGGAATGTACGCATAAATAACACTATACCTCCTATCCAGGTGAAGCTTCACAGTCGCTGCATGAAATGAGGTATGGAAAGTGAAAAGAAGAACGGATACATCATGTCGGGTTTAATCCACGCATCCCCCAGCCCGGTCCCCATCTCGTGGTGGTGGGGTTGCAAAACCCTTATAGCCCGGGACGGTAGGCAGGGGGCACACGCCTAGCATGGTCTCCTGTTGAAAAATAGCTAACGAGAAACGGGACGAGACGAGCCTCCGCAGCTCCGACCATTGGCCCGGAGTCCGCGGCAATTTTATTGAAGGAATATGCCCTCCAGGCCTAGCTTGGGGCAGACGCGGGGGCCTTCTTCCAAGAGCAGACCTCACAGGAATAGCCGTACGCTTCCCGGAGGCAGAACCCCGGGCGCTGTTGGCCGAACAATGCGCTGAAGGCGCTGTCGCCTTCGAGGACTTATTGAGGAAGGTTGGGCTCACCATGCGAGTCTTTTCCTCCCTCCGCCTCGAAAGCTTAGGCGGGCGTCTCGGCTTCGGAGGTGACGGGCCTTCTTTTCGAGGATCCACTCAGCCCACCACTAGGCATGGGCTAAGGAGCCTAAGCTCCTTTGTGCTGTCCTCCTTTCGAGGGCAGCTTTAGGAACCCCAGGAGATGGCCTGGCGACCAACTTCAGGGGTGTTGCCTCCTGTGACTCTAACTACTCAGTGGAGGCACGTGGTAGTTTCGCCTTACGGGAGACGGTCACGCTGGGGGAAGGGGTGGGGAAAGCCCTGGTTTTAGCCAGGGCTGGGTGTGAACTCTTTGTGCCACCAGCTTTACCAGGGAAGCGCTCGGGTTGAGTAAAACCCGCAGAAGGGCTCCAAATCGGCACAAAAAACTGTGCTCGTTAGCCTGGATAGGCCAGGAGCCTAGGGTGTCTTTCTTAGCATTAAGCCGTAAGACGTCAGAGGAAGAGCCGGCCGCGCCAGGACCAAGTCCTTCCCCTAGCGGAATAAGAGATGATGCTGGTCTTTAATGGCCAGGTTTACTTTCTTAAGGAGATATGCACCACATTGCTTTTAAGAAGTGTAGTGCGGTTCTCCGCAATTGACACACTTGGCCACACACGATTTGGACTTATCGTGTGCGTCCTATAAGCAATTTACACAGAGTTTGGGTGACCCCGACTTTGCACGTCTACATGAGCGATTCGTATGGCCAAAGCGGTGACAGTAATAGCACCTCCGCGGCAGTGGCACGAATGCCTTCACACGGTAGTGGTACCAACCGGCGTCTCGGGGATACTTCCTGTTTTCTCTTCACACGTTCGACCTTCACCGCCCCGTGGCCGGACAGCTCTAGAGTGATGTCCTCTATGGAGTAATGCACGAGTTCCCGCGCATAAACTACTCCCTACACAAAGTTCATGGTAGAGTGCGGCGTCACACTCACAAGCTGCAATCAAGTATCCGAAGGGCACTAATCATGGCCACCTCGTCGGGATTCGACGTATTCGCCAAAAGGCTCCCGTCCGAGAAAAGGGTCACCTTCGGCTCTCTACCACTCACACTAGCTAATGCTTTCCTCTGATGGATCATGTTGCCCTTGGCCAACATATCATCAGTGGAGCGAATAACGAGGAAGCGTTTGAAGCCATCGGGCTCGAAAATGCCAGGCAACCTCTGAATGAGGGGCCCCGATATTATTGAGGCTCCGCCTTTGCACTTTTCTTCTTAGTCTGAGGCTCCGCACCCCGGGGGGGGAGGGGTAGGATGTGCTGATCCTCGCTTGCTCGATACCGAAGTCAGCAGACCCATCCGTCCTCGCAGCCCCCGCAGATGGAAAGGAGCCCCGAGTCTTAGTCTTTTTCCTATTTTTTTTCTTTTTAGGAGAGGAGGGCTTGAATGAACCCTCCGTCGGCAGGAGTCCCTAGGCCAGATAAACCAGCCTCAGCCAGGTCCTTCTCCGAGATAAAGAAGGTACTGGCAGTCGCAGGGGCAGCGGTCAGAAGAGATCCCTCCCCTCCTTATACTGCCGAGAGGACCTTGCCTTGGGGCTGATTCGGGTTAAGTGCTTGTTGCCGAGCCCGGATTCGCTCCCATGCAAGGCCCTACCGTCTGAGGCTGGATTGCTTCAAGGACCATATTTATCTCAGGGGGGCTCTATAGTTGCCCCCTCCCCCCAGGACATCGCAGGTCCCGTTTTCAGCGCTGTCACAAGTCACGTCTGGGGAGGCACATGCCTTGACCTCGGCAAGGTTCAATATTCTTGTTAGCAGATCTTTTGAGGGAAGCGACCGAAGGGGGTTGGCTTACCTCTTCCCCCTAAGGGGGTTTTCCCGACCAAACCGCTTCAATGGGAGGCGGTCGGCAATGGGCTGCCTGCTGGCTTTCTTGGCAGTCTTCTTGGAAAGAAAAGTGGGGACTGCAGCTGGAAAGAGGGAGGTGCCCGAAAGCACCTACAGATAAGGGGGTGAGGGGGAGTCCCCTACACTTGTAGGCGAAGGGGAGGAGTAAGCCTCCTCTTCGGGCATGGTGACCCTCTTTTTATTACAGAAAGCAATAGCTCATCACCCCCTCGTAGTAGCCCGCTCTACAAGTGGTGCTTACGTGTCTGGCAGAGCCAGGTACCGCCATTTAAGGCCATCCTTCCCGCCTGGTGACCTGGCAGCCCTTCAGCATGGCGGCTCCACCTTGGGCACGGCGTAAAATTGATAGTTGTGAAGAGAAAATGAAAATGGATGAGAGGAAGGTATGGGTGGGGATGAAGCAGAGTGTTGAAAAACCACCATTCCAAACCGGAGCTCAGGGGTTAGGCAACATTGTCCCCTCTCCCCTCAGCCCCGATCCGTGACGGCTGTCTGAGAAGAAGGTCAGCATCTACCCTGTGAAATTAGAGGCTGACCAGAGACAGTTGTGGGAGAGGTTGTATGAAAAGCGAGGAAACAGGCAGGGGGGGGGGGGGGAACACAAGTGTCTGAAGAAAGGAGAACAGGTTAAGCTGGGGTCAAACGGGGTGCTGAGTCCCATCAGCAGGGCGGCCAGGATGGCAATTCACTGCTCCCCTTACAGGGCTTAAACGTAATAAATAATGAGGACATTTTGTTGCGTTTGACCAATTTTCAGGAAAAGTACCACCAAAATAAGGGAATTATTAGACGCACAGCAGGATTGCTGGTAGGATTTGGCGGACCCACGATTTTTCACTAAAAAAGCAAATAACAGCGATAATTATTTTGCACGGCGCGAATTCTTAATTATTCTCGAAATATTCACTCCAGAATTTAGCGAGAGTCTATGTTGCCCAATACGCAACGAAGAAAACAAGAAACACACACAAAAAAAGGAAATATGATTAACTCCTTTACAATACGGCAGACGTTTTATGAGGCCTGGAAAGGGTTAAAGTTTCACATGGTCACAAAATTCAATACAAAATACGCACATAAAAGGAAGAATGGGTAAATGGGTAAGTTTTTTTCTACAGTTTCTTAAGCTTGAACATTTAATATACTAGAATAACCCCCTTTAGAATCTGTCATAGATTTACAAGAAGAGATCAGATACTGCAGGTGACCCTAAAAAGCTTGACACCAGAATATAATATAGATGTCGTAAGATTACCCCACTCCTAACACCAGGATATAATATAGATGTCGTAGGGTGACGCCACACCTGACACAAGAAAATGATATAGATGTCGTAGGGTGGCCCCACAGAAGGGAGCACGCCAGAAATTAGGATATAGATCCCAGTGCGAAAGTTAAATAATCATAATCGAGTGCGGTTGGCCTAAATAATCAATTAATTCTTAGTGGTTCTGAGATTAAAGAAACTGACTGGAGAAAAATAACTTTACTATATACAAAAAATATTATTAGCAAAATTAAAAAAATTACAATAAATAGGATGAGACGCGGGGTACCAAACGGGGGGGAGGGGTTACAAATGACTCGAAGGGGACACGAGTCCGAGAAAGGATGTGCGGTGATTGCTTCCAGGGAAAGGGGGGAGAGTGCAAATGACGGGGAGACTCACGTAAAGCCTAAATGACTGGAGGCTTTGTATACAACGAGTCCCTTGGACGGTGCAAAGTTCCACTTGCAAAATTCCTTTTTCTTTAACCTCGCTAAGAAATGAACGAGGGAGTACTACAGACGAAAATGAATTAGATACCCGAGTGATAGATGCTTGTCCGTGTCTATCGTTTGTCGGGCGGGAACTCTGGCCTTAGGTACGAGGTGACGCGTAGCGTTCGTAGCTGAAGCCGTTGGGAGGCGGGGCAGGGCGTACGAGGCTGTACGTGGCTATCAGTCAACCTGGGATACCAACCACTCATAAATGTAATCCAGTTAAAAAACAATAGATTTTATGATGACTGGAAGCAACTTAGAAAAAGCAGACCCAAAATCGTTGCATGTAAGAGTAAAAGAAAAGAAATGAAAGGAAAATATAGATTAGCTATTTAATATTGCTTATGTAAATGCTAATAAAATAATGACCAATGAAGAAGATAAAGAGTTCCTTCATCTACTGAGAGCAGGAAGGAGAGGGATAAATAATGATTGGAATAGATAAGAAGGAAAAACACGTAAACTTGAAATACTACTGCAGCAAGAGAAAGTGGAGCTAAAAAAGGGACGACAAGCAGCTTCATCAATGAAACAGTTGTTCTTGCAAGTAGCACTAGTTCTATGGGGGATAAATAATGATTTTCCTCTCCTTGTATGGTAGGCTGGGTTAAGTGATCAAACGAGCTTCCTTAGGATAAAGGAAAATATTCAGCTGGATTCTTTATTCCGTCGTAAATTGCGGGAACAAGCCTCAAAATGGCGAACGGTAAAGATAACTTCTTACTTCTTGAGTAACGATTGCTAATCCTATCTCTGTTTTCTGTTTCTTTTTTTACTGTGGGGAAATGGCGAGTATAGGAGTGTGAGAGGTAGTGGTGTATAAGCATAATATGGTTTGTGAATATTGGTGAAGATAAGGAAGTCTTAGGGTTGTAAAATTTGCAAAAGTGCTTGGAGATCAGGCTAATCTCTTTCATTGTTTATTCTGTTTGTTTTATTAATGTTGTTTTTTATGTATATATATATATATATATATGTACACAAGTATGTATGCATATATATACCAAGCAATGGCTTCGCCACTCTCCCTTACGGGGAGAGTTGCGCTTCGCTACTAAGATTAAAATTTAAAATCTAAAAAAAAGCAGCCATGGTTAAATTTTTATAAATTTTTTGTACTTCGCTAATTATAATAATTTTAAAAAGGAACTCTTAAACTAAAGTTCTCCCCTTTCAAATTATCACGTTGCTAAAATATAGAGTTATAGAAGATATATAAAAATAAATTTTCTGAACTTCACCATTTGTAGTTCTTTGGGTTTTCAAAAATTCACAAAATATCGATACTTATATTTATTTCTGAACTTCACCATTTTGATATTATAAAATAATTATTAGAAATAACTTTGATAAAAAAAACATGTCATTTGTCCACTAAGGAAAAAAAACATTTATTATTTTTCAGCTATCTTCAAAAATCCCGTTATACAATTATAGGGTTAGTGATGATTTTTTTTGCGTTTCATATCCTCTTTCACCCCCTTTATCGGATTTTGTTTCCTTTCTTTTTCTAGATTTTAGTATATAATTTACTTCTCTTTAATTATGCTATCAGTGCCGTACTTGTTTGCGGTTCGTTGGCAAGGATTTTCTTCAGTATTTTTTCGGGTGTCGATGGAATCTAGTGCAGGTAGGTAGTATGTGCGTGATAGATAACTGGGCGTTGCAGGTACTGCATTGTGGTGGGGGAGAATTTGCAAAGCGATAGCTGTGGGTAAGCTTTGTGTATCCTGGTCGTAAGCGTCCTAAGACGACTTCATCTCTTCGCGAATTTCTGGAAGAGCTCTTCCATTTGTTGACGTCATCCTTTATTTGTCGTAGATGGTGATGGCTGTGTACATACCATTCAGACTTCCAATGGTTTTTAACTGCCTCCACAAAGAGGTTGTAATAATCTTTGTGGTATGTTGGTTCATTGGGCATTGAGTTATCTGCGAATGCTGATTTTGCAGCTCTATCAGCTTCTTAATTGCCTTTTATCCCGACATGGGAGGGACACCAGAAACTGGTGATGAGAGGGTATTCAAATGATGAATATTGGTGAAAAGAACATACTTTTGGCAGAAGAGTTAAATTCTGATTGATCTAACTTACATCAATTTTAAGTTGAAATATTGTTAATACTGGGTCATTTACTATATTTTACTATTATTTTAGTTACCCATAAAAGATCAAATTTAGCGTTTTCTATCATCAATATTTTTATGTATTCTAAAAGATATTTGTCTAAAAAAATCTAAAAATGTATTAAAGAGACATGAGAAGTAGGAAACCTGTCAAAAATGACCCTTAATTTAGTTTGGTCAACTCCAAAATTTCAAGTAGCTAGTACTCATTACTCAGTGAAAGGCAATATTCCAGTAGTATTGCCAGTTCTGGTAACTATTGTAACTGGTAACTGTTTATAGAGCATTTACATTTGATTTAAATGCTAGTAAAGGCTGTGGATTATTTTAGAATAACATATAGTCATTTGGTAGGGATTATTTCCTAATCTAAGTGCCATCCTTTTATTTACAGATATACCTGCGATTAGTATGGCAATGGCGAAAATCAAGACAAGGTCCAAATCAAGTTCTCATCTGACTAATTTTGTTGGGACTGGGCAAGAGCTGATGGTGTCTGAGTTACCAACAATAAGAGATAATTTGTGACCCGGCATCTACCTTAGGGAGCAAAATGAAGATGACCGGAGAAATTATGAAGTGGACCAGCTGATAAAAGACATGTATCAGAGCTTGATTAATCAGTGGACCAAAGCTAATGCTCTCTCCAAATCACCTGTTGTAAATCAAACGGTCACAATAATATCGAAGCTTAAAGAGGTGTGGAAGGAGGTAGTAAAAGTTTCCCTTGGTAAATGAAAAATTGAAGTAAAAGAGAGGTTTATTGCAAAACTAGATAAGTTATTTGATATATTAACATGCAAATGTCAAATTTCCAATTGTGGGGAAGTAGGTTGTAATGGTTGTGAGACTGAAGCCCACATTAACTGCTGCTGTAGTCAAGAGAAAAAAATATCTACTAGGGAACTGGCCTTTATTAAATGACAAAAGGAGAAAGAAGGTTGGAAGTAAAGGTACCTTTCAAATGGAAGGTCCTGATATTCCAGAGCATAATAGACAATCAAGAGTTTCAGATAAGAAAGAAAAAGAAAGAGAAAAAGTAAGGAGTAAAGCGCTGTTTTAGCAGGAAAAGCAGCAAGAAAAGAAATCGAGCATTTTTTGGCAGAAGGTGAAGTTCTGGAGGCAGAAAACTCTGATAGTGACAACAGTTTGGGTGATGAAGTAACTTTTGAAGCTGTCAAAGAGCCGGAATCTTCCACCAGGAATAGAAAGAATTATGATGAAATTCCAAATATTGCTCTTGCTAGTATAAGGTATGGTGTCGGATTAAGACAAACAGCATCTATAGCAACAGCAGCTTCAATAGATGCTGGATTCATTACTGAGGAAGATACAAGTAAAGTAATTGATAGGAATAAAGTTAAAAAAGCACAGGAAAAGTTAAAGAGAGTTATTGAACACGAGTTTAAGGAAAACTTAAGGAAGGATGGGGGAATTTCTTGTGTTCTCTTTGATGAACGAATTGATGTGACAAATTTTATGATGGAGGCAGAGGGAAGTGAAAAATTGTTTCCAGCTAAAACAAAAGAGGAGCATTACACTGTCATCAGTGAGCCTGGGAGCAATTACCTCTTCCACTTTGTCCCAGAAAAGCTTACAAAAGAAGAATCACATGCAGATAAGATCGCTAAGGCTATGTTTGGATGGCTGAGGGAAAGGGGTTTGGATAAAGGCTTAATGGCCATTGGAAGAGACTCCACGAATGTAAACACAGGTGTAAATGCTGGAGTAATGCGAAATATGGAGCTCCATTTGGGCAGAAGGTTTGTTTGGTTGGTCTGTAACCTGCACACTGGGGAACTCCCTCTCCATCATCTAATTATCAACCCGGATAGCCCAACACTATTTGAAAACAGATATTCCGGACCAATAGGAAAGCTCCTCGACTCTGTTACAGACTTGGATATCAACACAAATTCCACTCAAATATCTTTAGGTCCTCCTCTTACCAAGATACCAAAGGAATTGGTGAGAAGTCCGGTACACGCTTTAGAATAGGGTTTATAGTAAGAGACGGAAAGTTTTGAGTTAAAAGAGGACAGATTAATGAGGAGGCAGATTGAGCAACCTCAGTAGTCAAAGGTGGAAAGAGTGGAATACCCATGCCCATAGGGCAAGGGAAACCTGCTTATTAACGTGGATTCCGAACCACTATCATGGATTTACTCATCATTCTTACTTCCTTTCTCAGGACCAATTTACTGTGAACCAATCATCGAATTTCATAAGACTTCAAACTACTCGTCTTTGAGGAGGTGGTTTTGAGTCAGATGCAATTCCATAATGGAGTTCTAGCACTCCAGTTCCAGCAATGCTTCAAGTGAAACAGTAGTAGAAGATTTATAGCATGAACCAAAATATTCACATCAAAAGGTCCTCCAAAGAAAAAAGCTAAAATATTGAACGAAAATATTCTTTTCTCCATGGATGTTACCAAGATAAGTGACCGCTCAGCCTCTCTCGTTATTATTCCTACCATTTCGAGTGAAGGGAGGAACCCTGAAGACTAACTATAATGTCAGTTACTATACTATCCGTCGAGCTAAAAAAAATCAAGAACGACATTAAGTTAGAAGTCAAAAAATAATTTTTAAACTGATAAATTTTTGATAGTTCATTGAGATGGAAAACTTCTTGTAGACATATCAGGAAATGAAGTCGTGGATCGCCTGCTAATTTTAATATCAGACAGTGGTACAGAACAGCTACTTAGAGTGACAAAAATTCTTCAAAGCACTGGCAAACGTATGGCTGAAGCAGTTCATCAAATGATGCGTGACTTGGAAATCACACATAAAGTGAAAGGTATGTGTTTTGGTACAACCGTTTCAAATACAGTTCGTAAAAACGGAGCTCCCACAATAATTGAGCAAAGATTAGACTTATTGTGGTTCCCTTGCCGACATCACATTTGAAATTGTTTTGGAGGTACTGCTAGCGCCTGCTCTTCAAGTTTCTTCTGAACCTGATATTGCATTATTCAAAAGATTAAAAATAATATGGAATAACATAAACCAAGAAAAATTTGTCTTCTTAGAAAATTACCCTCAAGAAAATAAAGATGTAATGATAAAATTTTATAGAGAACTAATCCAAGAAGGGCAAAATAGAGACTATTACAATGAACTCTTGGAGTTAACAATATTAATAATGGGATAAACTCTCCTAATGGTGTGAAATTCGAAAAACCTGGAACATATCACAGAGCTAGATGGATGGCAAAACTTATATACTCCATGAAAATTTTCATGTTCAAAAGTCAATTCAAAATTTCACCCAAGGAAGCAAATATTTGGAAGAAATATGCAAATTTAACATTTTAATTTATGTAAAGCACTGGTTTTCTGCACCAAAGGCAGCCAGTGCCCCACAGAATGATTTTTTGCTTCTTAAATACTTTATTGCTACAAAAGAACAAATGAAGGATTGCAATGCCGACTTGAATAAATTTAAAAACCATCTCTGGTATCTTTCGCAAGAGTTAATTGCGGGGTCCTTTTTTTATGAAGATGATGATGTCTCACTCGAGACAAAGGACAAAATAAAAGATGGCTTGGAGAATCCAGCAGATTCAGATCTACCCAAGAAAACAAAAATAAACGATGAAAATTATGGCAAGAAGCACCTTTGCGACTTTGTGACAACAAACACACACACTTCCTTCAAAACATTTGGGCTGTCCTCAAATTTTTGGAACAAATCGGTTGAGAACTGACCTCGGGCAGAAAGCTTTTGGATTGCAAAAGATGTTGTTAATGATCTTAAAGTTGTTAATGACATTACTGAAAGAGGAGTTAAGCTCATGGATACTACAACAAATTTCTACTAATGACGATGAGCAAAAACAGTATTTATTACAAGTAGTGTCGAACTACAGAAAAAAGTTCCATGACAAATCGAAGAAGACCATTATTGCAGCTGCTTTAAATTAGTAATCACTTCCAATAGAAGTGAAAAAGAAAGTGGTATGGTAGGCCTACTGGGGAACTTCCACTCTAAAAGAGTAACATGCTGCTTGCTGTATCTCCTAGGTGACATGCAAAAAAGCAATATTCAAGTGCTGGGCGCCACCTCTAAATATTCATTTTTGTCATCTGAAATCTTTGAGCTAAAATAAATCAAATAAAATGGTAACTCATAAAAAAATGAAATAATAATTTTTTTATCTCCTGTTTTGCATCACCCTAATGTATATATATATATATATATATATATATATATATATATATATATATATATATATATATATATATATATATATATGTACCACGGAAGGAAATTGGATAAAAAGCAGATTGGAGTAAGTACTTTCGTTTGAAAATGTCGAATAGACGAAAGTACTTAATCCAACCTGCTTTTTATTCAGTTTCCTTCCGTAGTACATATTCATATTTATAGTTATCAAGTGCTAACTTTCTTGATATTTCCCATATATATATATATATATATATATATATATATATATATATATATATATATATATATATATATATATATAATTAATCAAAGCATTTTTCTAAATCCATTTTTTCAGAGTAACAACGTTTCGACCTTGTGAGCTCAATTTTTTGTTCCTAGGAATATACGACAATTCATTAGCAAAATTAACAAAAATGGAAAATATAGCTTTAAATTACTTATATGAGTGGATTGCAATAACTGTAGAAATTAGGGTAAATGCTTAATTCACTGTATGCAATAATTGAATGCTTTATAAAAATAATTATTACAAAGTTAGGTGATATATACCTAAAAGTTTTGATAACTATAATGAAGAACACACCTTAACCCTAACCAATATAATATTTTAACTGATGACTATTTGAACAATAATATTGAGGATGGTTTGGTAGGTTGTGGTTTTTACAGAACATGAAGAGGAACGGACGAATTATTCGAATCCTGAGTGTGGTCGGACATTTATTGCCTGCTATGATTTTAAAGTTTTTTTTTATTGTTACTGACGTCTTACAATTTATTATGTTATCTTTTATAGGCTAATGTTCTTTTTACGAAAGGAAAAACCCTCCCCTATGGCTAATTCCCATATGCGAAGAGTAATGGGCTGTCTTAGAAAAGTTTATTTTACCCGTTATCTTCTCGTGTATATGAAAGCTTCGATGAAGAGCTAGTTAGCCCCCAAATTGCCTTCTGCACCGCATAATTATGATTGCGCTATTGCACATAATTCTTGATTTTACAAGGCGGAGCTTAAAGTGCTAAAAAAAAATTCGATACTCTTCGATAAACAGGGATGATAATTAAAAATCTCGATTGGAAGACAGTTTTTGGGCTCTCTTAGAAAAGCTTAATTTATGCGTTAACTTCGTTTAGGTGAGAATAGCTCCCTCTGAGAGCTTCGATATAAACTACTTAGCCAAAATTTGCCTTTTAAACTCCATATTTATGATTGCGCTATTGCAAATAATTCTCAATTTTACAATGCGGGGCAAGAGTGGATAAAAGAAATTTCCCATTATCATCGAGAAGATGGGATGACAATTAAAAAAGCTGATCGAAAGTCAGTTTTTTTGGCTTTCCTAGAAAAGCTTATTTTATCCGTTATCTTCTCATGTATGTAAGAAGATCTCCTTCCGAGGGCTTCAATGAAGGCCTAGTTAGCCAAAAACTTGTCGTTTTAACCACATAATTATGATTGCACAATGGCAAATAATTCTCGATTTTACAAGTCGGAGCTTGAGCGGATAAAACAAAGTTTCCATTCTCTGTGACAAGAAGGGATGATAATTAAAAAGGCCGATCGTAAGACACTTTTTTGGCTATCTATTTAAGCTTATTTTATACTTTATCTTCTTGTGTATGTGAAAAGAGCTAGTTAGCCAAAGGTTTGCCTTCCTAACTGCATAATTATTATTGCATTATTGCAAATAGTTCTCAATTTTACATTGCAGGGCTAGCTAGAGTGGCTAAAACAATTTTCCCATTCTCTTCAAAAGCCGGGAAAACAATTAAAAATTGTGATCGAAAGACAGTTCTTTGGCTGTCTTAGAACTAGTTAACCAAAAATTTACTTCTTAACGCATAATTATGATTGCCCTATTGCAAATAATTCTTTATCTTACAAGCTGAAGCTTAAGTGGCTAAAAAAAAAATCGATACTCTTCAAAAAGCACGAATGATAATTAAAAAGGCCGATCGAAAGGTACTTTTTTGGCTGTCTTATGATTGCAAATAATTCTCGATATATATATATATATATATATATATATATATATATATATATATATATATATAACGTAGGGCCTTTTAGTTGGGATTTGTTACTTAATAACCAATCCACTTATATAACCCTAGTAAAAGACGCCTTGATTCTAGTGAATAGTGATTACCATAAGAAAGTTCCTTCCCACCTAAACATTTTCCCGAGCAATTGCCAAGTTTAAATCCAGTAACGCCCCTCTGCCATACTTATATAGTCTTGTTAAAACCCTTAAGCCTAATAATCATATTCGTCCTATTGTTAGTTCGGTAGGCTCAGTTTCTTATTCCTTGTCTAAATGGCTTATTTCATATCTCACTACCCTCGTTGGTATTATTTCTCAATCTCATATTAAATTTAGTTACGACCATAATGAAAAACTTATATTACTTACTATAACAAATTTCTCTATTGTTAGTTTTGATGTATGTTCTCTTTTTACGTAAGGCTGATATTCCTTTGCCTGTTAATACTTTTTTATTGACTTCATCTCCATCTGCTCGAAAAACCTTAAGTTTGCCTTTAATGACATTTTTCATTCAAAAGTTTGGTTTAGCTATTGGCAATTGTCTATCTCTTGTCCTCTCTAATTATATATGCAGTTTTTTGAAACTACTTTCCTCCCTATTATTATCGATTCCTTGATTATTTGGTTTAGATACATAGACGAAGCTTAATTCTTGGTTCCCTCAATTAATTTAGCATAGAATTTGAGCAAAAAAGTTTCCTCCCATTTTTAGATCTTCTAATTTACAGGATTCCCTCTGGCTCTGAATTTTCTCTAAATTTGAAGGCTAACAACTCTGGTTCCTGCATTCACTTTTCTTCTGGTCATAGTGATAAACTCATTCGTTCGGTATTCACTTCAAATTTTCTCCGTGGGCTGCGGGTTGCCAACCCAGAATTCTTGAATATTGAGATTTCCAAAATCTTTGAAATATATAATAACATCTGTTGCTCTCAAAGCTTTCCAGCTACGTGTCGAGATTGGGCTAAAAAGACCTTTTACATAATTGAAACTTCTCCCTCATTCAATTTTAAGAATTCTCATGTTTCACGGTTTTCTGAGGCTTTTTTCCTTTCTTCCCCGTCTCTTGAAATGTATAACTACTTCAATAGTTTTTAAGTATGAGCCCAGTATATACAAAATATTGGTTCACAATAATACCAAGAATAGAGGAAAAGTGTATTATGTCGATTGTGCAGTTTGCCCTAAGAGTTACTTTGGGCAAATTGGAAAATCATTAAATATTCGTTTGTCTCAGCACAAGTATAATATTAGAAGATGTGAATGCAATAGTGCCTTCTGTGTTCATTTATCTGAACATAGTCATCTTATTAATTGGAAATATTGTTGAATGCTCCTTCATTAACTCCTCTCCTAATTTCATTATACCACAGACTCTTTAAATTTGATCTTGTCATTAAAAAGATTATTTTAACTGAAATTGTTCATTTTTATTCTTATCCCTTTGATTTATTTACCTGGTTATATTTTTTTTGTCTATTAAATAATGTTTTTATATTTGCATATGTATGTATTCATAATTAAGGGACTTATATTTCTACATTTCACACCATCTCACCTCACACTTTGGTATTTTGTAGAGATTTTATCTATATGTCTTTACCCTTTCTGTACCTGCCATTAATAATCTTTTCTGAAAATGCATTTCTATTTTTCTCATCCAGTCTGTTTTATATCCTTGCGTTGTACATAGGCGGAGCGTCGCTTATTTCCCTCCTATATATACGAACGATTCTTGTAAAATAATTCTTTATGTATTCCTTGAGAATAAACTAAATATGAAGGGTGGTTACTTACTTCATATAAAGCCTTGCAATCTTGCATTTGGAGTTTATTCTTCTCAATATATGATAAGAAAGAAATATTGTAATATTGAAAACGGCTCTGCGTCGAACGAAGAAAATATTTCTTGAACTTCGAAATAGATCGCACGCTAAAATCCTGAGGCACCACAATTTACTTTCACGGGAAGACCTTTATCTACTAGCCAATTTAATGAATTCTTTGAAAAACTAAACGGTTCGACTAATATAAGTAATGGCTCAATATTTGAGCTCGATAACCAAGTTGACACTAGAAATAATCATTTCAAGCTAGTAAATAAAAGATTTTAACACTGCAGTAGCACAAAATTTCTTATCTTATAGATTAACACATTGAAAGGAATGTCACTGAAAGTATTAATGTAATATGATTAAAAATAGAATCTATAAATCATTACTTTAAAATATACCTTTACAGAAAAAAGAGCTGTCAAACTAATTCTTTATACATATCGTTTGTTCTATTACTAGTCGTCCACCCCTGACTTCTCCTCTTTCTTTCTATTTTTCTTTTGTTTAGACATGTCTGAGTCATGTGAGGCAAAAGTCCGACGCCCATTTTTTTATTGTTCCAAATGTTTAATTTCCTGATTCTGAAGTTTCATCTCGAGTTATAAATGGAACATTCAATCTTTTGTATTTAAAAGGAGTAAATTTATAGGGGATAGAAGGTGAAGATGAGGAAAGCAGAGAGAGGAGGGGGGGAGGAGGCTAAAAGGCTAACTAATGGGAATGTAGTGACTGAAAACAAAAATGGTACGGTACACAAATGTTGACTTTTCGAAAATAAATGTACATTGAGTCGCATAAACACATTTAAGTACGTTATCGAAGTTATTTCAATCCTGTTTCATCTCATACTCATTATCTGAATAAAATTTGTGCATGATTCAAGAATGACTGCCCTGTGTCTAATGACTCGGCTACCACATCAGTTGTGATCTCAGTCTGTTTGTTTTTTCTCAGAGTTTGTCGTTTTTGTATATTTATTATTTTTAAGCAGCTAACCTAGCGTATGCCACCGAGGGCATAAGTCGTCGTAATTAACTTTTAGCCTATTGTGAGGCTATACTAAAAAAACAAAAACAAGTAATGCACATACACAGAAAGAAAAAAAAGGAAAAAAAGAAGGAAGAACGTTGCGGCGTCGGGAGGAGGACCGCCTCCCACATGGGACCAACACCAAAGAGTCCAATAAAATGGAGAGTCCACAAGAACCTGTCCCGAGTACAAGAGACAAGCGGTAGTGAACTCGCTCATCCCTTAACCGCGAAAACTAACGTATGCGACGATAACCCAGACTGGGACATTCAACAGAAATATGTCGAACAGTCCGGATGACATCGCAGTCGTCGCAGTAAGGTGCATGGGGTGCTCTATCAAATGGTAGTGCGTCCCAAAAGTGTGCCCAATTGGAAGGCGACATGAAGCATTCGCGGTAATGAGGGGTAGGTCCATGGGAACAGTCGCGGCATAATGACACATAACTTTAAGTTCCACTCGGCCGTCTCCCATCTTATTTGCCAGCAAACTGGAGGGCTTCCATGAATTCTGGAATGTAAGCAAGGTAAAGAAAGGCGAAACGCTGGTATGGTTGCCTATTCCTTACCAAATCTTTGACATCCTTATCGGCGTGCTCATTCCCCGCAAACCATACCTGTCCAAGAACCCAACATAAGATAATATCGACATCCGCCCTGCTTGCGACAATCGTGGTGTCACGGATACCATGAACCAGGAAGTGTGGAGATTTCAATGGCCAAGAGACCTGATGACGCTTTGTGAGTCACTAAAGATCAAAGTTTTGTCTCCGACACGGTCACAACGCACATTTCAACCAGCTCAGCCGTGAAGACAGACCCAGCACCTGACTTTAAATAGAGGGGATAAAGCGTGGTAGCCGACCTCCTTTTGGGACAAAGATCCATCATGGTATACTAACATGGATCCAGCATGACAGGAAGTGTGCTCAAAATAGTCGAAAGCAATATTACCAGCACTGTGGCAGCTTTGGCAGCAATGGCGTGGCTCAAATAGTCAATGGTGCTACCTTCAATTGTGGCCTCCTGAGCATAACCAGAGGCGCCACCGGCCCCAAAACTACACCGAGATTTTGAAGAAGTTTCCTATCCCTAAATCCGAAAGGCGGCGGGCTGGCGCGTAAAGGCGCATAATGCCCGGCGTACAGTGCAGAGCGAGTGGCTTGTCCACAGCAAGAGCAAGTAGGCTCTAAATGGGAGACGTGCAGAAGACACCGGTCGCTAAGTGGATAATGAGGTGATGAATCGTTTCCAACTTACACAATACAAGATAGGTTTCGGATGAATAAAACTCGCATCATTAGTCAAGCTTCGAATGAACAAAGGAAAACCTTACGGCAACACTGAAATGATACCGTTGATACTCAAAGAGCACTGATGACAATTCTCTCACGGACGCCCTCTTCTAGTCACATTGCGCCGGAGATACGTGCCAAAACCTGTACACGGAATCGACGATCTTGCACAAACTCAGAAATAAAGATTGGGAGGTGTCCCTTTGCCTCCATCTTGATCTGAGCAAAAAAATAAAATATAAATGGGTCGACAAAAAAAAATTACCTTTAAATTAAGGAACAAAATTAGAAATTTATCTAAAAGGGTAGTGGAACAACAGCACACAAAAAGCAAACATTATATTAAATAAGTATCTACAGGGACCATAGATATATGTACAGAGTTGAAAAAGTAATATATACATGATTAGATTAAGGGTTTACAAGTGACCTATAATTTATTGAATTATCTAGCATTATTGGCTAATGGATTCCGGCTAAGATTGTCAGCTATACAATCCTCGATACCACGTATATACCAAACTTTAAACTGATATTGTTGGAGTATCAAAAGCCATCGCATTATACGTTTGTTCTGGCTCTTAGTATTTCGGAGGTACGACAAAGGGTGATGGTCAGTTTCGACAATAAACTCTTTCCCTATTAAATACATGCTAAATTTGGTAATACTCCATACTATAACTAATGCTTCCCGATCTATTACTAAGTAATTACGTTAACGGGGCAGAAGCTTTTGGCTCGCGTAAGCCCCCGGGTGGCTTTCACCTTCGTCGAAGTATTGGAGCAGCACGCATCCAATTCCTTCGTCACTCGCATTTTTCCGGATGCCGAAGGGTTAAGAGGGATTAGCGAGCCTCAAAATGGTGGCGAACGCTAGCTTGTCATTGAGCTGCTGAAACCTGGCAGTAGCTTCGGGATTCTATGAAAGGGAATCTGGGGATCTCTTATGAAGGAGGGAACTTAAAGGGGCAGAAATAGACGCGAAGTTAGGGATAAATCTACGGTAAAAGTAGGCCGATCCCATGAATGACCTCAGCTGTTTCTTCGTGCGGGGAAGGGGCATCTCGAAAATGGCTCTGACCTTTTCGTCCTGGGGTAGCATCTGATTTTTCCCAACATTAGCCTAGATACTTAATAGTATCGTACGCAAAGCGGCACTTACTAGGGCCAAAGGTGAGTCTGTGCTCACGAAGCCAAGTAAGTAGGGCGCGAAGTACTATCACGTGTTGGTCCCACGTAGAGGTAGCAACATAAAGGTTGTCTAAGTAAATGGAGACGTGTGGCAAGTCATCCACAATCCTTCGCATCATCTTGTTATAGTTGCTACATGAAGTGACTAACGCGAAAGGGAGTCTTTTAAACTGCATAAGACCCTTGTAGGTGGGAAAAGCAGTATACTTACGCGCGTGTTTACGGAGGGGAATTTAAAAGTAGGTTTTGCAGAGGTCCAACTCGGAACTAAATTTAGTTTCGAAAATCGACGCACATGCGGAAAGTTGTGTCGGGCTTGCGAACCATGACTATCGGGGAGTAGTAATCTGACTGCGAGGGCTCGATGATATTTAAGGCTTAAAGATTGTCCACTTTTTCGTTAAAAGCTTTCCTAAGGTGGATGGTAAGAGGATAGGGCTTCGATTCAACAGGTTCTTGAGTGATGAGAAAATGTCATGCTCAAATTGATTGGAGCAACCGGGGGTCTCGGAGATGACATCTATGAATCCATTTAGCGATTGCTGCAACTGACTCTTTTGCAGAAGCGCTAGCCTTGGGGAGACATCCAGCACGGGAGATGATGATTCCGGGGGTCCAGTTAAAGATGGGATATGGTAATCACTATCTTGTTCAATGCATACTACTTGCACGACATTGAGGGGTCAGCGGGATACACCGCTTCCAAAGGAGACGCTTCATCAAGGGCAAAAATATTTTTGATGCACGAACGGCGGTGATATTTCTTCAACAAATCGATATGGAAAACCTTATCTCCTGAGGGGGTTTGAATCAGGTAATCCACTGGTCCCTTTTACCTTTAGAACGAAAAAGGGGCCATTTCATTGACTCAGGAGTTTGTTACTCTGCGTGGGAAGTAGCAACAGCACCTCCTCGCCAGGCTTAAAACTTCTTCCCTTAGCCTCAAAATCGAAATAAGTTCGATACTCCAAATTTACCTCAACATATCTCGAGGCGCTTTTGGAGGTCTAGGAGGTACGAATAAGAGGATTGGATTTCGTTATCCAGACGGAGATTGGTAAAAAGTTCCTTTAAAATAGAAAGGGGGCCTCGAACATTACGGCCATAAAATAATTCGAAGGGGGCGAATCCTAGGATCCTATGGGGAATTTCACGACACGCAAAGAGTGAAACGGGTAAAAAGCGGTGCCATTCTTGGGGCTGATCTATACACAATTTTCTGAGGATTGTTTTCAATTCACAAACTCTGTTTGCGGCTGGGTGGTATGGCGTGGTAAACAGAGGTTTTACCATGAGGAGCTTGTCAACATACTCCATAAGCTCGGAGGTAAATTGTCTGACTCAATCCGACAATACCTCTTTAGGAATTCCTACCCGAGAAAAAATGGAAATGGGGGCCCCGGCGCACGAAACGCTATCAATGCCTTTAAGGGGAACTGCTTCAGGAAAACGGGTAGCAAAGTCTACCAAAGTGAGGACGCAACTGTGTGTTTCACTAGAAGGGGGATGAATAGGGCCAATAAGATCAATGGCCACACGAGAAAAAGGTTCCGAGATTATCGGGCTTTTCTGAAAGGGGGCTGGCTTCACGCGCCCTTTTGCTGATGTCCTTTGGCAGGCATCGGATGATTTGCAGTACTCTGCAATTTCTATGGCCACACTTGGCAAATAAAAATACTTAAAAAACCCTCTGAGTGGTTTTATTATGACTAAAATGACAGGAGAATAAACTATCGTGAGAAATCTGGAGGACTTGGGGGACGTGAAGCGGAGAACACACAAGGAGTGTGTTTCAGGTTCGGTTCCGTCGGAACATTTAATATATAACAACTCATATTTGACAAGGTATGAGAAGCTTTTCCCACCATGTGAAGACTCTTGCTCCTCAGTCCTGTCTGTCTCTTAAAGGGGAAGGATAGTTACGCACCCCTTCTGGGCGCGGGCAAAATCCTCGTTTCGGAGAATCTCGATCTCCGGATCGACAGGGTTTTCGAAAGCAACGGGTTCCTGGGAAGCCTTGGCGGCCTGGGTACGGGTTAGAACTGGTTGTACTACCGGGTTACTTGTGACCTGGGGGCTCTGACCAATCAGTACAGAGAAAAACTTGATTGGTGCTAGTGCCACTTCGACCCAACCGGTCATATATTCACATTTGATTTGGCATTTTACAATAGGGAATCGATTCACTCGCCCGAGGTAATCATAGATCACAGCGAACTTTTGGTGGAAAAGACCAAACGGGGGAAGTAAATTCTCGGATACCACAATGCATCTGCACCCAGTCTCACGTACAAGGGTGGACACACGGCATCCGTTCACGGCTCAATTTTCAAAGTTCAAACCACTGGGGGAGCTCTTATTAAAGAGAAAATTTACTTGGTGACCGGAGTCGTTGGTCGACGAGAGAGCCGTAGTGATATCATTGAGAGACGGGGGAGGAGCAGAGAATGGCACTAACTTGGTGTACCTGATGGGAGAACATGCTTCTAAATTTGGAATTTTGAGGGCAGTTCGTGCGTACATAACCTTCTATTCCACACGTAACACAAATTATCTGCCTTCTTGGGAATGACGATGCGGGAGGAGCATTAATTATGAGTTTAATGTCTCTTGGTTCCGAAGGAGGGAGGTTCCTAGGTTTCGAGGGTCCTTGAACTTTCACAAATTTAAGGGTATTCCTTGGAGGGGGCCTGGAGTTATTAATCTTATACTTGGGAGGAGACGGGGAGGGGGCTTCTTATTAACCTTGGGATGCAAGTTATGGCTGCTTGCTTAAACATCAGCCTCTTCTAGGCATTCCTTGAACGTACAGCAGCGCTTGTCCTTAACGAAGGCACGGATTTCGTGGGTCAGGGAAGCTAAAAATCGATCTATTAAGAGGAAGTCCAGAAGGGACTCATACTCTTGGACGACTTTTCACGCGTCTAACCAAAATTGGAAGTGTTTCTGGAGGGTGTACCCAAAATGGCGAAAGGTCTGACCGGGGCGTATCTCTGCGTGCCGGAAACGGGCACAATAGAAGTCTGGGGTTATATTTACGGCAGCTAAGAGTTCGGACTAGAGGGTAGAGTAGTCCACAGTGGACTCTGATGGAAGCGAAATAAATATGTCTCTCAACTGAGAGTTTAGGAGGGGAAGCAATTTGGCGACACCATCTACCTTGATGTCCCAATTGTTGATTTCAAAAATCTTTAAAGACGGGTAATCTTACTGACAGGGATTGTAGAGTTTCGGTCCAGGAGTTAACTGACATTAACTTAATTGATTACGGCTTAATTCCAGTTCATGCTGCCTTATTCTCTCACGCTCTTCCATTTCTGCTCTGCTCTTTTCCATCTCTCGTCGTTCTTGTTCCTTGGATCTTCTATCTTTTCTCTCATTTCTCTCTTCTTCCTGAATATAAGTTAGTAATTCTCGGCCCGACAGGCCCAACGACTCTCCTTGACTCTTGAAACAGTCAAACGAAGAAGACATCTTGTTCGCTTACTTGGGGTAACGAAATACGCGAAGAGTGCTATTGACGTAACGAAATTTCTCGGCAATATAAGTGAAGCCTAAATTTTCCCCAAAATAAATATTTAAAAATTATCCCACTAAAGGAACACTAAAACTCTTCCTACACGGTTAGGGCGGCTTAATCTTTCTAATCCGTCTGGGGATTAACTCAAATATTCCGGTAAATGGAATACACAAACACAAAGAACGGGTCCCAACTAATAATCTAAATTTAAATAGTTAATAGACTAATGTTCCACGGATCTAAAACTAACTTGAACGTACTTCGGCCAAAAGAGAAAAATAAAGAAACTTCAATAATGAGAGAGAACTACTAAAACTCAAAGGGTATGTAAATAAACTAAACTGATTTACTATTTAATAGACCTCGCACACTTGGCACCAGTTTTATAATATAAAAGTAATATAAAAGTAATATATATATATATATATATATATATATATATATATATATATATATATATCGTGGTACACCACTCTATACCATACACTACTCCTATATTATGTGAGGGGTGACTTAATCACCTACTGCGACGCGAACCGTTTAAGAACTGTTCGCAGGGATTAACGACCGACTAGGAGGTCTAACTTGAGGCTTTGGGTTTCAAATCCTTAATAATCAGACAGAGTGCATAAATGGTTGGCGAGATTTACTTGAATAGGCCGAGAGTATCGTTCAAGGTTAGTTAAGGATTAAACAATAAAATAGAATTTTATTTACAATGATTAAAATAAGAATTATAATAGGCAAAGGGGAATAATATAAATTGAAAGAGTCTCTTGATAATTATTATGGGGATGGATTCTCAAATGGAATAAATTGATTAATGTAACTAGGCTCAGATCAAAAGGGGGAACTTGACAATACCTATAATGGAGGGGGGTTTCAGTTTACGGGTCGATGACTTCGAGGAAGGTCCTTCTTGCGATAAGGCGAGTGGGGAACGTTCCGATGAGGCAAGTGGGGCAGGATACGATGAGGCAAGTGGGGGCACGGTCCGAATGCGGTAGGTGGGGCACGATCCGAACCAACCTTCCGATGAAGATAGCCAATCTTCAAAGATGAAGTTCGACGGGGAATGTGGGAATTCTCGTAATTCCACTGAAAGAGGAAACTTCTTTTCCTCAAAGGTAATCAATGGAGATTTTTTTCAGTTTGATTAAACGAAGGGAGAATATTGCGCAAATTCAAAGGCTTACCGATCAGAAAAGCTACCATTTGACTGGGGTAGAATCACGGCGGAGAAAGTCTGCTGTCTGATGAACGCTCATGGGATGAGACGATGAGGACGGCCTTGAGGTGCGTGCTGGACTCCTCGAACTACTGTAAAACCAGAGTATTTGAATACCCGATTCTGAGGGGGAAGGGGGGAATTTGGAGGAAGAAGTCACAAGTTCCAGGCATCTTAGAAGGGGAGAGGCGAGAGCGACAGAGGAGTAGTCGGGCAGCGTAGTTCTGGACTAGCTGAAGGGGACGTAGAGTGGAAGATGGAAGATTTACAAAAAGAGAGTTACAGTAATCAAGGTGGGAGGTAATGAAGGCGTGGACAGCAGTCTCAAGACTTTGGCGATCGAAGTGAGAGCGAATGCGGGAGAAATTACGGAGGAAACAAAGTGAAGGTTTACTAATATTGTGAATGTGGGGCTTGAAGGAGAGAGAAAGCGAAAGAGTTTCCACCCAGAGGGAGGGAGGGAAAGAGGGATTTAACTTTGTATTCTAGAGCGGGGGTACCAACAAGAAGAACTTTAGTTTTGGAGTGGTTAAGTTTGAGGAAGTTAGCCGATAGCCAGTCCGAGATGGAAGATTAGGCAGATAGGAGGTCACAGATTGAGTGGGCAATGGTCAAGGGGGAAAAGGAAATAAAGATTTGAGTGTCATCCGCATAGAGGTGGAAGGATAGACCGAGATTACATAGGAGGGAGCTATGAGGGAATAAGTAGATACGAAAGAGGAGAGGGCCGAGGACAAAGCCTTGAGGGACACCAAAGCGAATGGGAGTAGGGTCAGAGGAGACATCGTCAATCACTACAGATTGGTGCGAGACGAAAGGTAAGAGAAAGTTGTTGTTGTTGCTGATGTTCAGAGTATGTAGTTGTTCTATGGTGGTGATGTCTCTTGTTTCTAGGTGTGAAGTTCGCCAGGCAAGGTGATAGGCGTTAAAACCACCCCTTAAGAATAGGTTTGAGATTTGTGTTACTGGGGCAAGGTTTGGTGAGAAGCATGGGGGTCAGTGTTTGGGTGAAGAAGGGGTAATGTATTATATTATAATTTCAATTTGTTTTTGTTGATTTTGATGGCTATCGCTTGTAGTTTTGTGGTGTGGTCATTTTGAAGAATGTTTTTTATTTGCCTGGTAGTGTGGGGAAATGTTATGTCTTTGTTAATTAGGAAGAACATGCTGTGGTAGAGTGGGTCTATGTCGTGTCGTATTGGGGTGCAGTTGTAGAAGGGTTTGAGGTTGGTGTGTGGGGTCGATCGGATTCTTGTGAGTTCTTAGGAATTGCTGTAGTTCTAATTGTTTGTTTTGGATGTGATGTCATTTTTATTAAATTGGAGAATGTTGAGTGAGTGTATGCGTTGATAGATTAGTGTTGGAGCGGTTGTTGGGGCAGCTGTGCACTGGTTTCAGATTCACTGGGACTGTAGTTATCGAGTAGTTGAAATGTGTGCACCGGATGTGGTGGTATTTGTTGCATGAAGTGCAGAGGATGGAGGCTTGCGAGCGGTATGTTTGTTGGCCACAGGTAGGACATAGGTCGTGGGGAAGGGCAGGCTTCTGTTATAGGTTTCCGACTAGGATAAGTAGGAGGCAGGTGGAACACGACCGATTAGAAAAAAAAGGAAAAAGAGAATAGTATAGGAGATTAAAGGGGTAGAGAGCTCCGAGCCGGAACACTTTAGGAAAACAGCCCGAGGCTTTACTCCTTTGCAAGGACGGTGTGTGGTTATCTTTGTGGTTCGTGACCTTCATATTGGAAGTCGTCCTCTTTCAATCTTCCCTTTTTTCTCTCCGCCAGGCAGGTTAGTCGCGGGAAAGCGACTATCTCTGTACGATGCGAGTCAAATTAATATAGCGTGCTTATATGTACGATCGGAACAGACCTCGAATATAAATGGCAAGGTCACTAAAAATGTTCAGTCGATTTAAGAAGTTCGGATAGTCAGTTGATTGTGAGGCCCAGGAAGAAGAAGTTCAAGGTCATGAGCATTTTGAGTTCTCCTTTTATGGAATCTCTGGCTCCAGTATTAAGGCGTAAGTGCTTCGGATTAATAATATTACCCAAGTAACAAAACTGGTTATTTACGCGTCTTGACGTATCGGTTCAAATCTTGACGCAACAAGTTAATGGGTTCAAGTTAATGGGTCAATATAGAGCCACTAGTAATTGTAGATAAGCCTGGATGAATTTTGGATGATTTAGTTTTTGAATTCACTAAGAAACTAATTAGTGTTGAAGGTGAATAGAAACAAAATGAGAGTAGTCGTAACCATTCTCAAGCATAGAGGTCAAGAGTTGTGACCGTGAAGTTCCATTGAGAAACGCCAAAAAGCAGTCGCTAAAAAAGATAAAGCCTTCAAGGGAGATTCAGACTACCATGCGGGAAGTTGATTTTCTTTGCAGGTAGTCGGGTGGGACCTTGCCCACGGAGGGAGATCGGCCGTGTGAATAAATTAGTTACTATGAGAGATGTAACTGCAACCTAATAAATTTAAGTGTATGATAAGATTTATAAGAAATTGATCCACCAGATAAACTATCCTCAGTAGACTATTGAAGTCCTTACTTGCAGAGATATTCGTAGTCATTGTTTGAATATTCACCTGGTGTCTTTTAATCCTACTCTGTCTAGTCATTTCGGAATGATGAATCTTGCCTAAGTAAACCCTCCCCCTCACGGTCTTAACAATATGCTTTTTTATTTTTTCAATTCATCGTCTTATTCTCTTCCTCCTTCTTTCCTCCTTTCAAGGAGATAAAGTGTTATAAACACCTTTTATTTGTGCGAATTTGCAGGTTCGTTTCTAGATACCAGAAATGTGACGCGAAATTCAGTTTGATTAGGAGACTTCATGAAGGGCTAAAGATTTAATGAATATCAACATATAGGAGGGTGAGGCCACTATTTGGGGTGGTTTGGCTTGGGATTCTCACTTGGGACTAAGGAAGGTGCCACAAGGGCTTGGGGTAGTGACAAGTCATGATTATATAATATTGCTATTTTTTATTAGATAGGATTGAGAGAATGATTTAAGGACTTGGAATTCTACTCTCAGGGTGGTTAGATTCAGTGATCTCAAGCGCTTTCCTTTTAGAAAAAAAGGAATTGGCAGATGAAGTTAGAGGGAAGGAGAGTGGTTGTACTAATATAATAGGTAAATGAGTACTTCTCTCCCCCAATACCATCTTAAATTCCTTCTCTTTTGTAATAATGACCTTTTTCAGGAACATTTGCGAACAAAGATTTGAGGAGTCTCACTGGAGAAGTCCACTGGAACGTTTTTCTTCTCCAATCACGCCATCGATGAGTTACCGTCATCTGTTCGCTAAGTGATCAACCTCAGCGCTATCCGCACATCGAGTGACGGGAAGGTCGATGTTATGAGTCATTTGATTTACTTAGTCTTGCCATCGACCTTCACTCTTCCTCCACTGAAGTTATTCTCTTGGAATACCGCATTTAATAAATGGGCGGTCAAAGACGACCTTGAAGTCCGATAATATGACATCATGTTGCTAAACAGCGCGCGTCTTTGGATTGGACTCAAATACATAGGTGATACTTTCAAGTTAAAGTACCTCCCAATTGGATACGCAACAGAATCTTGCGCCCTTAGTGCAGTTCATCGCTCACCTGCATTTTTAGGGAAACTTTACCTAGATTAAATTATATTTCAAGGCCTTCCGCACTGCCTCCGTAACACCATCCGGTACTCTTGAGCATTGAATTCGCACCATTAAATCCAAGTCTTTGCTCGCACCAAGATGCCTGCTAGCCTAACTCGGGATCAAGGTTGGGTTTAAGTCAATATTTTCTACTCTGAATAAGAGTATGATGATATAGATGCATGATATACCAAGCATTGGTTTGCTGCTGACACTAGGCAATCTAGCTTGGAGTTCACTCCGGTTTACCAGTTCACCACAGGTGATCCATTAAGTGAATCAATCCACCGGGGGGGTGGTGACTCCTGCTACGTGCCTCGCCTGGAGCCCGATGGGAAATGGCTAGACTATCGTCACCTAGACCCCGTAAGGGGCACGGCGATTTGCTTCCTCCTAGCGGGACTGAGTGCCCAGTAAGGCCCCAGCTTATCCTATTCTCATTCTTTCTGACATCTAGTCTCTCTCTTATTATCATGCTTCATAACTTTCCCACAACTTACTCTGGTCGTCCTTAAATTTCACAAGGTAGACACCAACCAGCTTCCTCTCATCTAACCATCCCGGATCGGGTCTGAGGAGGGAGTGGACAAAGGCGGAGGACCCTACAACGACAGGTTTAGATTGAGTGAAATGCGTTCTGGTTTTGCTTCGTGCGTGGATACCGCCAGTGGTCCGGACGATATCCCGTACGACATGCTTCGACACATGGTCCTTCTGTTAGATTTGTTTAACAGGATCTAGGTAGAGAATATCCTCCCAGATGCCTGACGAATGGCTACTGTGCTCGCTTTTCGCAAACAAGGGCGAGATCACTCTACCCCAGCTAGTTTCCCCCAATCTATCTATCCTCCCTGTGTGCAAGTTGATCGATAATTGGTAAATGTTAGATTCACCTTTTTCTGGACAGCTGAGGCCACGTGTCTTCCGCATAGTGCAGCGTCCACAAATTCCACTCCAAGTCGAATGCTCTGCTCCGACTGGAAAATGCCGTTTGCGAGGCAATTCTTCGTAGTACAGCACTACATCATGGTGTTTTTCGATCTGAAGAAAGCCTATGATACCGCATGGCTCTACGGTATCATGAAGACGCCTCACAATCTTTATATCAGCATTTTTATGAAATCGTAGGTTCTGCGTTCGGATGGGAAGCCCTCTCCGGCCCAATGGAGCAGGAAGAGGGTGTCCCACAGGGAGGGAAGTGTCTTTAGTGTCGCTCTTCTTGCCATGAGGGTCAACGGTATCCTTTTTTATCTTTGTTATTTTTTATATACATATTATTATTATTTTTAATATAGCCTCGTAGTAGGCTGTGGTGTGAATACAGTGACTTTTGCCCTAGTAGGCAGTCGCCAGATGGGCTCCTAAAAAAATAAAAAATCGTCACCTAGACGCCATTGCGACATCTTTGCTATGCGTTGTAATATTTTATATTCGATGACTTAGAAGGTTAAACGAATAAAAGCGTAGTTCCGTGCGGTGGTTGGTTAGTGGCTTAGATATACTTAGTAGTTTTTGTGGTCCTCGGCACCGATCAAGTGAGCGTTTAGAATTCTTTGATGTGGTTGCCTTGTGCGTGTATGTGTGTACTTTCGACGGTGCTTTGCTTGCACTTCTGTTCCCTCTCCTCCTCTTTATTTTTATCTTAATTAAAAGATACTCAATGGATTCTCTGTTGCCTAGGTGAAGAGGTCGGCGAAGCCCCACACCCTCTGTGAGTGGCCGTAGGCCGACCCTGTCCAAACAACGAAGTTATGAAGTCCAGCAGACCTTAATGAAACTCTAGGGGCTACCACGACACTCTATCTAAGCGTGTTCATCAAATGATGAGGGGAACAGACCATGATTCCAACGTAGACCACCGAATAAACTCTTTGTGAACGAACTTACTTTCGATAATTTGAAATTCCGGTGAGTAAATGTAATGGATGGCGTTACGTAGACAGTTCAAAAGGCCTAGAAAAATAATTTCTTCAGGGTATAGGCCCGAATGCTGTTGTAATGATCACTGGGAAGTGTTTGCTTCACGATGGAGCTGGATCTTGTGAATCCCGGTGGGAGAAGGAACGGAATATACGATTTCCGTATTTGAGTCAAATCCAAGGACTTGCGCTGTGCCCAAGTCCTCGGTGGAAGGTAAGGGAACCTACACCCTGGACTCGAACCATTTCAAGTGATGGTACGAATCATTGTGTGAAATAGCCAACAAGGACCTGCAATTGTAAGGACGAGGGTCAGGGACGAGTTCCAAGGTCTGTACCGATTTCAACAGGGTGCTTCAGAATGTATCTATGAGGATCGGGATTCACGAGGTGAGGAGGAGCTTTCTTTAGCCTAATTGCTAAGCCACCGGGTTCGATTGCCGGCGAGAGTGCAGACAAAATATTTAGACGCTCGGAAGGGTCAGCCGCCAATCAGGCGGCGCGTCGAGTCTGGAGGTATGCACAGACTGCTTCTAACACGTATGCCATTATGTATACACAGCCAATCACAACACTGCTGTATCTTCCTAATCTTTCTCTTCATACACGCCACATTACTCTTCCGTCCAAGAACTTGCAGAAGGGACTTTCATTCTCACTTTCCCTCCACACGGAGCGGGTGATGATTCCTTGGACTACGAACGGTTCCCTGTTCGCTGGTCGATGGCAACACATACTACGATCGCTCTTTCTACCCATATCCCCCCCAAAAAGGATTAATCTCGGTACAATTAGGTTGCTAACGATTGTCGTTCTGATCTTTATGTGAATTTCATTATCCCTTCAGAGTACCTCGGAGTGATGGGCAACGATGGGTCGTAAAACCAAAATATTTGCTCGCAAAATATTTTAAATAAGTAAATATTTGCCATCTTGATTAATGAGGTAAAAAAAACACATGGGATATAATGTGATTCCAAGGCATTACCCTCCTCACGATTTATAAAAACGATAATTATTTGGTGGCAATGAATTTCCCCCTATAATTGGATGGGGTTTATACCAATCCGCTTTGAAGAGAACCAAATCATCTTCTTGGGCGTCGCTTTTAATGTAGAAAAGGCTCAATTAAGAGGAAGGTTGGGAGCTTTCCGGCCTCTGGTGACCCCGAGAACGGAACCGCCTTAGAATTGATTTCGTCACCAATGGAGTCACTGACTGGAGACTCAATTAAATAATGATTTACCTTATAATTTGACTTACAGTGAGTGGTGTAATCATTACTTGTTTATTTGACCTATACTTAATTAAACTAATGGATTCAGACTGGCTCATAAGTGTAGAAAGTGATAGACCAATACAAATTTTGCATATGGCACGACGAATTAACATCGGACTCTTCCCCATTATTATTACTTTTACTAACAAGATACATAATATCGAACTATCAAGGAAATTGGAAAAAATGTTATGTATGAATGGTCGCTCTACTCTATGACAAAGATTCTGTTGACGACAACTAAAGTTTTGCGAGGACCCAACAGTAAACGATGCTTCATCTTTGCTTGTTACACCCGCAAAATAGAACCGAAACCAAGTTGGGATCATCTAAATAAAGGGTGTTCCAATAACTTGGACCGATTTTAAATGTGAGTTAAGTTGAAGCGTCTAATGACTTATTTCTTTTTCTTACAGATTTAACAACTTTAGTCTTTGGTAGTTTCAACCATGGAAAGATTAACAATCGAACAAGGTGTTAAAGTTATTGAAGCCTATTGCGAAAATGGACGTTCAAACAGAAACGCATTTCGGGCACTTCGCGATTTTTTTGGTCAACATCATCGACCAATCGAGACATTTTTATCTTGGTGGATTCGTTAATAAGCAGAATTGTCGCATTTAGGCTGATGAAAATCACAGTAAGATTGTTGAAAAGCCACTGTATCCACAAAAGGTCACTGTTTGGTGTGCATTTTTTGCTAGCGGAATCATTAGGCCGTATTTCTTCGAAAATGATGCCGGGAATTCTGTCACGGTGACAAGCGAGCGATACCGTGCCATGATAACCAACTTTCTATGGCCTGAATTGAATTCTATGGATGTCAAAGATTTGTGATTTGAACAGGACGGCGCCACATACCACACAGCCAATGCAACAATACTTTTATTGAATGAGAAGTTCCCAGGTCGCATCATCTCTCGAAAGAGCGAGGTCAATTGGCCACCACGATCGTGTGACTTGACGCCTCTAGATTTCTTTCTTTGGAGTCATCTCAAAAGTATAGTCTATTCTAACAAGTCAACAACAATTCAACAGCTGAAGTATGAGATAATAAGGCATATTGGTGAGATCAAGGAGCAACTATGCAGAGACGTCATCCAAAATTTTGACGATCGAGTGGAGGTGTGCCGCCGAAGCCTTGGCGGAAATTTAGGCGATATTATTTTTCACACATAATTGCGATGACTCAATTAACATGATCCAATAGTGAAATTAATAAATTTTCACCAATAACACTGTTTTATTTACTGCTAACTTCGATCCATCTTAATGGAACACCCTTTATAATGAGCCCCAAACACTTGGGTCCGCTCATCTTCAGGTGAGGCAAATTGAAGGTTTATGAGATTAGGATTTAGTTCGCAAGATAAAGCCCTACGATAAAGTCCCTATGGGGACCCCAACCACCAAAATTCTGAACAAGAATGCACCCACACGAGCCTTCAAGATGAGTTTCCTTCTTCTGTTGATGAAAACGATGGCGTCTTATTGCCATGCGAGGAAATCGGGATCCTAGCCTCACGCGAGGAAATCGGGATCCTAGCCTCACGTGAGGAAATTAGGATCCTAGCCGTACGTGAGGAAATTGGGGTACTATGATCACGTAAGGAAATTGGAGTCATAGCATGACTTGGGGAAATTGGGGATTTATCGTTACGTAAGGATATTTGAGGTCTATATTTACGTGAGAAAAGTGGGGTTCTATCTTCACGTGAGGAAATTGAGGCCATATACTTAGGTGGGGAAAATGTGACCCTATCTTCACGAGGAAATTGGACTGTATCTTTACGTGAGTAAATTGAGAGACTGTCTTCACGCGAGAAAAATGGGCCCTATCCTGGCGTAGAAAATTTTGGGTATTATCTCCACGCGAGGAAATTGTGGCTTTAACGTCACATGAGGATATTTGTGGCCTATTGTTACATGAGAAAATTGAGGCCCTATCTTCACCTGAGTAAATTGTGGTACTATCATTACATTAAGAAATTAAAACCCTATCATCGCTTGAGAAAAGTGTGGCCTTATCTTCACGTGACGAAATTGGCGCCTAATCTTCACGTAAATAAATTGTAGCCCTGTCTTAAAATCGATAAATTAGGGGCTATCTTCCCTTGAAGAAAGTGGGGCCTTATCTTCACGTGAGGAAATTAGACCCTAGTTTGACGTGAGACAATTACTGTCCGATCTTTACGTGAGTAAATGGTGGCCCTATGTCCCTGAGAGATAGTTGGCGCCCTATCTCTATGGGAGATAATTGGGGCCCTATCTCCTTGCGAGGGAGCTGGGGTCCTCCATGTGAGAATTTGGTGTTCGTATCTTTCCATGAGGAAATTAGGACCATATCTTCATAGGAAATTGTCCCCTTAACTCCCCGTGAGGAAATTTTGTTTGTGCATTGGCTTGAAGAAATTGGTGTCTTCTCTTTACCTGAGTAAATTGGGATCCTACGAGTATATTCCCATGAGAAAAGTAGGATCCTATCTTCATTTGATAAAATTTGGATCCTATATACACGTGAATAAATTCTAGTCCTATCAGCTTATGGAAAAATTGTGATTCTACATTGACTTGAAGAAATTAGGATCATAACATCACGTGATGAAATTGGAATCCTATCTTCACTTGAGGAAATTGGCATTATATCTTCATATGAGGAAATTAGGATCCTATCTTTACTTGAGTAAATTGGAGTCCCATCATCCAATAAGGAAGGTAGGTTCCTATCTTTATTTAAGAAATTGGGGCCCTATTTTCACGTGATGAAATTACGTCCCTCTCTCCATATGAAGAATTTTTGGTTCTACCTTCACTTGAAGAAAATGGGGTCCTATCTTTCTGTGATGAAATTGGGGCCCTATCTTTACTTGAATAAATTGGAGTCACTAAATTATATTGATTTAATTACGACGCAAAAGGTTAGGATGTTGTTTAAACGGGCTTACCAACTAACGAAGACAATGTGGCCAGTGTGGAGAAGATGATCCTCGAAAATCGATGGGTGAAGGTCGAAGAAATCGAGCGAGAACTTGGAATATCACATGGAAGTGTTATCAACATCATCCACGACAATTTGGCTAATGACCAAGGTCTCTGCCCGTTGGGTCCCTAGAAACCTCACGCCCCATTATCGACTTCAACGTCGTCAAAGTCCACAAGGCCAGAGTTGCACAAGCTGCCCTGCGCGAGTACGGATTCGAGGAGCTCAACCATCCTCCCTACAGTCCAGATCTGGCCCCTAGTGAGTACTTTTTATTCCGCTAACTCAAGACTGAACTGCGTGGACGCCGGTTTGGGGACGATGAAGATGTCCACCTCGCCGTCCAGGAGTGGATTGAACAGCAGTCGGGAGATTTCTCGTTGTCACGAATTCGAAGCCTCAAGGACAAGTGGCGCAAATGCATTGAAGTCGAGGGTAATTATATTGAAAAATAATAAAACGCTTCGCCCCATATCTCGTTTCCTTATATCCGAATTGCAAAACTTATTGACCGCCCCTCGTATGGCAAGGTGAGGCGCGTATATAAGACGGTTGGTTCGTCTCTTGTAATCATTCAAACTTTCCAGACGAAGATTATATCCTAATAAAATCCTCCATCCCCCTTGGAAAAAACTTGAATATTTGCAAAACGCGCATATGCGACAAACTACACGTTCGACTGTCGTTCTTCCTCTGTTTATGGAGGACCCAATTCATCTTATAAAGGGATAAATGAACTGGTCCTAGTCCAAATACACAAAACGTATAGGAGGGTTCGCTTGCAAATGCCACAGCCAATTTGAAACACTAGGAGCACACTGTTAATAAGAATTAGATCTCTTGCGAAATCAAGAATTACATTAAGGTATTAGACCGTACATAAGACCGTATATTGGACCGTAAGATTCTAGATAGAATGGTTCCATCCAAAATAATTAAATCCCGTATCAAAGATAAATCTTTGCTTGACGATTATTGCAATCGTGCCTTTGATGATAAACAGGCTGCTTACCACTTGTGGAAACGCAATCGAAACCGATTCTTGGGGATAATTATGTTGCTCTTAGAACTGAGGCTCATAGAATTCATAATGCTGCTGAAGCTGCTTGTAATTCTTATTTACACGATGTTCTTGCTGGAGCTACTCAGCCACACAAATGGTGCGGCTCCCTTAAGTCTTCATTGTTTGGTGTGGACTCGAGTATGCCTCCACTACGTGCACCTGATGGTTCCATGTCTTTTGAGCCCTTAAATAAAGCTAATTTACTCTCTAATACACTTATAAACACCAGAGAGATCCGTAGTTGTCGCTTCCATTGACATTTTTCCCTTTTCCTAAGTTAAAATTAGTTGCCTTTAAATCAACTGAGCTAAATGGTATCTTCTTGATCTAGATACTTATGGTTGGACGGACCCTGATAGCTTTTCTCTCTCTTCCTCAAGAAGATCCCCCCCATTTTGGCACCTAAATTGGCTGTTGTTTTTAGGTTGCCTCTAAAGACTGGTTCTTTACCTTCTTGTTGGCATAAAGGCAATATTACTCCCATTCCAAAGGGACCATCGGCTTCAACCTTATATTATGAATACCGTCCCATTCCAATCACATCTATCTTATCTAAGATCTTTGAGAGGCTCCTTGCTAAACGATTGACCCTGTATTGTGACAAAATCGGTGTGATACCTGATTCACAATTTTGGTTCCGCAAGAGTTTGGGATCTTGCGATGTACTCCTAACACTGACCCATGACCTTCAGTCCTCTTTGGACTGTGGGCATGATTCGCATGTTGTAGCTATTGATTTCAGCTCAGCCTTCGACATTGTTAATCATAAGGCTCTAATTTATAAACCGTAACTTTAGGGTATTGGTGGAAGCCTTCTTAATATTTTTAAGAATTTTTTAGCAAATAGATCCCAGCGTGTTTCTGTTGATGGGAGCGTTCTTGCTCCCTTATTTTTTTATAATTTTCACCTCTGACTTGGGCATTAACCTTGAAAATAAATTGATATCGTATGTTGATGACACAACTTTGTATTCCTAAATTCGGTTCCCATGTAACAGAGGAGAAGATGCAACATCTCTAAATAGGGATTTAGCCAAGATTACGTCTTGGTGTTAACGTTGGGGCATGAAGCTTAATGATAATAAGAAGCATTCCATTAGTATTAGTAGACCCCGTACACTGGATCCAGCTTATATGGTGGATGTTTTTAAATTGTCAAAACTTTAAGGAGATGTTGAAATCGCTTCATTATGGAAGGGGGTGTTAAAAGGGCTACATTAATGAGAGAGGATGTTAAATTGGTTACATTAAGGAGGTAAGATGTTAAAGGAGTCTACATATTCTCGCTAAACTATTTTTTCAACAATACAATTAATATGTTTATCTTTTTCTTCCCATTATATTTATATTGATATCGCTGATTAATTTGGGGTTTGCTTTTCTTGACACCATCGAAAAATATAATGTACACCGCAGTGTGAGCAATCCTCTGATTTTCCATGAGGATGTAAACTAAGATTTTCCGATAAGTAACATTCAAGAAAACTAAACCTAATTAGTCTTCCCTATAACACTCCATTTCTACGCTATCTATCTGGTTATCCAAAAAATTATCAACATTTCTGAAGAATGAAAATAAAAAAATGTATTCGTATTGCAATAATTTTTATTTATAAAAAGTAAGTTATTTTTTAATGACATTATTACATTTATTCAACTGTTTCATAATTCCATCCGCTTAGAACTGGGCTGTTTTGAAGGAAAGGAAGTAATGCAAGGGTCCTTTGAAGGCAGCTGAATCGATAAACGATTTTACGCTTAAGGAAATTATGCAGGGACCTAAACAAATTAAAGTAAGATGGTCCATTGCCGAGAAAGTACAGGGGATGCAATAAGCGTTCCTATCCAGGATCATGCAACTGTGTGCGGGTAGTCAAGGGCTAGTTCTGGCGTCATCAGGGGAATCTTTTATTTATTATCTCCAGATGAGAGCAATGCACATCCAAATTGATGGTCTGATTATATGGGAGCAGCTTATAATAAATAATGTATGTAAAATCCCACCAGAAACAAAGCATACTTTTTTTTGCACGAATATTTTACTTCGGTAGCCGTTTTGGTGATTTATCACGCAAATTCCAAGATCATTTCAGTCAGCATTAAGTTATCGATGACGAGCCATTTTTTTATTTCCATTTACTCATCGCTTCAAAAAGGCAGTTTCATCGAGTTTTTAGAGCATGTCGCAGATGAAATATCGGTACATGTCGTTTTTCTCCAAAAAGTTGCGAGTGACACATTATATCATAGCGGGAAATGTACCAAGTTTCATCATGAACAGTACTTTGTGTAATTTGCTAATTCCCTGCACTCTCTATAGTTCTGTTTTTTGGGGGTTTACTTCAATGTTCACCTTCAAAAGATCGTCGTCCAACTCTGAAATTCTACCAGATTGACTTGCATTTTCTAAGCAGAAATCTCTGTGTTTGAATTTTGCAAACCAACTCGGAAGCGTTGATTCACTTACAGCACCTTCACCATATCCATTAATCTCTGTGGTGCACCACGTCGCAAAACATGTATTTTATAAGAGAGGTGGAGCTTGCTTTCTCATACCCTTCCAATTAATATATTTTCATAAATTACCTCATATCTGTCCAACTAAGAACCTTACATTATATCGTGAGCCCAAGGAGATAGCACGGTTGCGTTCAGCGTGACAAGACACATCCTATGCTTCTTAGTTTAGCAAAGCGTATTCCACTCCTGACCCTTCTAGGCCTACCTGTAGGTAAGCCCCACCACACCTACTCTGAACTATTTAGCAGATTCTACTTCCAGTAATTCGGTTGACAACACAAGAGTTCGACCCCAGCTGCGTTTCTGCTCGAAGCTATGTTCCAACTAGTCACTTTCCTTTGAGGGTTGAAATTCAAGGAATTTGACATTGGACCCACCCCTAGGCACGTCGATGTCTACTCCACGCAAAAAGAGAGATTTGGTCCGCTCGCCCCTGTTTGTGGAAGGGCAGAGCACGAGTGGTCGGTGCCATCCAAAATATGTGAGTTTAGCTGCAACCTGCTCCCATTCCTGCTGAGGACTCGAAGAAGAAGAAAAGGAAGGGTGTTAGGTGAATAGTAGTGGTGTTTTGAATGCCTTGAAATTTAGTTCAATCTTCATTTGAATGATGCTTAAAAAAAATATAAAAGAATTCTCAAGTGCCGTTTTTTGAGCAAATATTTAAAATCGCATAGTATAGTTTTGCGTTTTGTTCACAAATCAGCTTTAAAAATCTACGGAGAATTTCCACGAATATATAAAATTTTACATTATCATAATTTTTACTATGTTCTCTTCATGTTTCCAAATAAAATATATACTATAGAAAGTGCATAAAGTTTGCAATAAAATGATATAAAAATCAATAGTGTAGTTTTGTTTGTTCTTTCACAAATTAACTTTAAATATCTAAGAAAAACTTTCGACGAATGTATACAATTTTGGATTATTTTAATTTTCACTATGTTCTAGTCATGTTGCTAAAAAAATAATTAGACTATAAAAAAGTGCATAAAATTTGCCAAAAAATGATATACAAAACCAAAAAATGCAAATTTTGAACGAAAGAGTTTGATAAGCGACTAATGAACAAATGTGCTATTCCCATAACATTCTCAAAAAAGACCTCGAAGACAACAGCGACAACGCCGCTTCCACTGCCAACAACACAGAAAGCTGGCTCCAAGCTGTCTACGGCCATCTTAGCGTGTTCTCTGAGAAGATGCTCCCTACAGATACTTCCATTTTAAGTGCGAAAGGAATATTTTCAATGAAATTGCATGAATTCTAACCAAATCGCGAGGAAATACGGAAATTTGTCTCCCCCATTCTGTTTTACTATTCAGTCTTTAGAAGAGTATGGCGAATGCGCTCCACTTCCCACTCTCGGGAGTTACAAAGGTTTTGCGATTCCCCACTGCGTGGTGTGAGCCACGCAGTGGGTGCGCAATATATACGAGTATGTATGAATTTTTCGTTCCTTCTTTGACCATCCATATTTTACTTCGTCTGGTTTCTTTTTAGCTTTACTTGGATAGGAGGAATTATCTCGTTTGGATATACCTTTGACCATCATCCTATTTGGGGAGGCAGAATCAGCCGCGTCTTGGTCAAAGTTGCCAAGGTTTTTACATCTTTTCGGAGACCTGAAGGAAAGACCCAAACGAGAAAAAAAAACACATCGCATTTTTTGGGGGGCATCTCCTGTAAGATCTGTTCTCCTGATCTCTGTACCCTTTGTCCACAACTCCTTTAGCAGGCAGCATAAGCCTGAATGTAGTAGATGCTTGCTAGTTTTCACGTGTGATACGATCTCTAAACTAGTTGATGCTTTGTGGTGAAGTATAATACACTATATTTTTTAGATATCCCCATAAGAAATAATCGCACGGTGTTAAGTCAGGGGATCTTGGGGGCCATTCAATTGCATGATTTAGCGAGACAATGCGGTTGTCAAAGGTTTCTCTTAGTTTTGTTCTTACAGCATGCTGTCTATGAGCTGGTGCACCGTCCTGAATCCACCAAAGTCTATTTTAAGTTGGTTCTTATGGTTCTCATACAACCCGAACGACCTTTATTTAGATTTAAGCATGTTCCTTCATGTTGGTATTTGCGAACATTTTTCCAAATTTTGGGCTTGCTTGGTGGGTGCCTACCGGGAAAAACGTTGTTCAAATTAATCTTGCACTTGTTTAATACTGCCAGTCTTAATAAAGTTTTTGACTACAAATACGCGTTGATCTTTTGTTAACTGCATGATTTTAAAGGTTCTATGGAAGTAAACGCTTACACAAAAACGCTTTCATTCGCTTAGTAAGCAATAATGACGAGACCATACCACAGCGTGGTGAAAACCCACTGTAAAATGGCCTAGGCTTTGCTTGAAGAATTGCACAGTGACCTAGGCTACCTAGGCTCCCTACGCTTCTCTTGAAAGTGCACGGTGACCTAGCCTTCCTAGGCTTTGTTTCATTATTTTACTTCCTTGCGCAAACATATTTTTAATAGGCTCCACTAAACCTATTAGTGTATCAATATCACAAAAGTAAATTTAATGAAATTTCCAGAATCGACAGATAAATAGGTGTTAAATAAAACACTTTTGCAGGACCCCCAAATCTCCAATAGTTTTTGAGTTATCCTAATTCAAAGTATGGTTAACTTTTTTGGGGGACACCCGGTATATATATATATATATATATATATATATATATATATATATATATATATATATATATATATATATATATATATATATATATATATATATATATATATATATATATATATATATATATATATATATTTTAATTAAGCATGACTGCCGTAATTTTTTACAAACACAGGAGCCTATTTATTTATTATGTCAAATGAAAGCTTATTCTTTCATGAATATTGAATATTTAGATATTTTAGAGTATAAAAAAATATCTTCTAAGTATAACTAAATGGAGGGGAACCGTCAGCTCACTCAGTTACAATAAATTTTTATTTCTGTTGTTTCAGATTATGGTTGGAAGTACTCGTTCATCTGCGGCAGTCTGGCTTTTAGGACATCCTACTAGTGAGCTTTCATATGCAAGACTACCAGCGTGTGGTGATGTGCTTCGTGTTTTCCAGTACCACCATCAAGTGGAGTCAATGACTTTGGCACAAAGTTACAACCTCGCTTGCAAAAAGTCATAAAATATGGGAAATAGCCCGAATTCCCACACAGCGAATAGACTCTTGCGTTAGGAAACTCTCAAGGTTGTATGAAGAATACCTTTCTTTGAAGAAAAACTGCAAAACCGAACTGTACTCATGTTTCGAATCTACTCTTTCAAAACTTTTTGACATAGCCTCAAAAAATGCTTTAAATGTGGTAAAAAATGAAGAAGACCGCCAATTTCTGTTGATGCAGAGAGAGAACATTTTCTTCTGCAGTATGTCGTGCCGTGATAAGATTACTTCAGCCAAGGAATCCCGCAAAAGATATCGACATGAGAAGGTTTTACAATACAAAGAAAAAGTATATACTTCTAAAAATCAAGCAGAAGCTGCTGCTCATGCAGATTTCGAGTCATCATCATCTGAAAGAGAAAGTTTAATTGTGGCAAGTAAAGAGTTTTGTTTACCTTCTTCAACTAAAAAAAAAAATGCACAATGTAGTCCTTCAAATTAAAAAAAATATCTTTACAACTTCGAGTGTTGCTGCTGTTCTTGATCGTGCAAATATTACGGATATAAAAACAACAATGGTTGCTGGATCAATAGCACAAGCCTTAGGTTAGGATATTGCAGCTATGACACTTTCCAGGAGTTCCATACGACGCTCCAGAAAGAAAGTAAGAGAGGCAACATACAATAAAGACAAAGCTTCGTTGCCTGTTAAAGGACCGATCCTTCTTCACTAGGATGGAAAACTACTACTTGTTATTGATGGGGCAAAGAAAACAGTAGAACGAATTGCAATAATAGTTTCTGTAAATGGAATGGAAAAACTTTTTGTTGTGCCAAAAATAACACGAGCAACAGGATAAGAACAGGCTATGGCATGCATTTCATCAATTAATGACTGGAATCTTCGTGACGAAGTTCAAGGCCTTGTATTTGACACAACTGCATCAAATACAGGCCTACAAAAAGGAGCCTGTACCATAATTGAAAAAAATATTAGGAAGGGAGCTTGTTTGGATTGCGTGCCATCATCATATTTTCAAAATTATGTTGTCATGTGCTTGCAATATTTTACTTGGGCCTACAAGTGGTCCAAAGAGGAGTCTCTTTGAACGTTTTAAAGAACAATGGTCGTCACTTAAAAAGGATTCTTTTTTAGAGGCGGATAAAAGTTTACTCGTTAATCCAGTAATGCATACATAATCTTCGAGGAGAAATGGTCCCATATTTTCAGGAAGCTTTAAAATCTCGTCAGTTGCGTGACGATTACGAAGAATTGCTGCGACTCAGTCTCATCTTTCTTGGGGGCATTGATAAGACAGAAGTTACATTAAGAGCCCCAGAAGCGACTCTTCATGCGTGCTGGATGGCTAAGGAACGTGAAAAGGCCAATATTACAGAGTGCTCTCTTTTTATTGTTTTGGTCTACTCGCATTTTTGGAATGAAGCCCATTTTGGAATTAATGCTCCTTTAAATGACATTCTGCTTCTTAAAACTTTGTAAAAGTACACAAATCAGACAATATCTAAAGAAGCAACCACAGCCCTTCACAGACACCTTTTGTATCTTGGAGAACATCTTGTTGGTCTTGCATTTTTCGATCATAGAATTAATGCTGAGACCGAACAGAAGATGGTCTCCAATCTCCAACGTAATGAAAACACCAAAGTTGTTCGCCGATTGAATCTTACAAAAAACATCGAGGATTTGGACTTGCATGAACTGGTGCCTAAAAGAACTAGGCTAATCATCAGTCTCCTAATGAAAGATGGATACAAATGTGCAGAGGATACATTCCTGAAGACTAACCCAAGTTCTTGGGAAGAGAATACGTGCTTTCAAGAATTTCAACGTCGAGCGATTAACTTAATGGTTGTTAACCATCCAGCAGAAAGAGGTATTGTACTTATCAAATCGTATAATGCATCTCTAACAAAAGATGAAGAACAGAAACAGTTGCTTCTCAGACTTGGGGCAAAACATCACCAAAATTTTCCCTCATGGTCAAAAGGATCAATGTTTAATCAGCAATTTTAGTTATAATTTTTGTCAAAAAGAAATCATTTGCAATTTAACTATTTTCTTTTCACTTTAATATAAAAAATTAAAAAAAATTGTCTTTCAACACCAAGATCTGTTTCAAATAAACTAGTATTTGCAAAGACTGTTCATTTCTATCCCCAAAATTAATTTACCACCAGACTAATAAGTTGAGATCCATATAGCGACCAGTAAATATTGTTTGATTTTGATGAAATTGAATATGTGACCTACTGTTCAATGTGGTAATACAATCAGGCATGTGGAGATAAAAAACTAAAGTTATTTTTGGGGGACGACCACCATAATATATATATATATATATATATATATATATATATATAAATATATATATATATATTGATATATATATATATATATATATATATATATATATATATAAATATATATATATATATATATATATATATATATATATATATATATATATATATATATATATATATATTATATATATATATATATATTTATATATAAATATATATATATATATATATATATATATATATATATATATATATATATATATATATATATATATATATATTCGTATATATATGGATTCAGATGCATCCACAAAAGAAAAGTGAAAAACAATTCCAAGCGCTTTATGAGCATTTTTCATATATATGGATATGAGAAACTCACAAAGTAGCGAGTAAATAGATCAATAATTGCATAAAATCACACAGGAAAAATGAAAAGTGGATTCTAAGTAATTCGAACTTTATTCAGTTCATTCTCAAGGAATGAATAAATAATTCCCTTACAAGAAAGGTATATAGGAGAAAACTAAACGAGGATCAGCCTACGTACAACGGAGTGATGCCAAACAGAGAGGGCGTGAAAAATAGTAATAAATGATCGGAAAAGGTGGATTAAATGCAGGTACCGAAGGATAAAGACATATTGATAAGATCTCTACCAAAATTTCCACGTGTGACAGAGTGCGTGTCTAATGTAGAAATATGTCACATTACTATGAATACATACATATGCAATTATAAATATATTGTTCAATAAATAAAAGGAATATATATCAAATTTAATAAATCAAAAGGCTAAGATTTAAAATGGAAAATTTCGTTTAAAATAAGCTTTTTAATGACAGGGTCCAGTTTAAATAGACCGGGGGATATATTGATGAAGGAGCATTGGACAATATTTCTTTTAACATATTCATCTGAGTTGTAAATAAACTTAGCCCAATTCCAATTGCTAGGATGACTATTTCAGATAGGTGAACAAAGAAAGCACTATTGCTTTCACCTCTTCTAATATTTTACTTGTGTTGTGACAAACCAACATGTAATGATTTTCCAGTTTGTTCAAAGTATTGCTTAGGCCAAATTGCACACTCGACAGAATACCCTCCTCCTCATATTCTTCCTACAATTTATACGGAGTAGATTCATACTTAAATATTATTGTAATATTTAAATATTTAAAAAGACGGGAAGAAAGGAAAAAGCCTGAGAAAACGGTAAAAGAAGGGAATTGATGAGGGATTTCAATTCTCTAAAAGGTCATTTTGCTGCATCTAAGCACCTGACACAGGGATGCCTGCAGGGATTTTTTAATGGGTAGCCATAGGGTAGGCCAAAGAAAATAGTTGCATGGCCAAGGGTTACTAAGTCAACGATGCATAACTACAAAAGTCCACGCAGTCTGTAGGCAAAAAAACTCCATGAATTGGGTAAGTTTGTGTTGTGATGGCGCAGAAGAGCTTCTAAACAGATATATTCCTAAGAGACAGACAAAATGAGATTATCTAATACGAGGGGCGGTGAATATGTTTTGCGAATCGGTAGGGCAAAACACAGGAAGGGGGATGGCTGTTTGTGGGGGTGTTAGGACAAGTTATGAAAAGTAAGGACCTGCAGCCGCACGCTCCTGCCTCGTCTATTTAAGAAGCAGTAGCTCATCGCAGATCGTCAGTCACAATTTTTTCAACAATGGAGAAGGTTGAGCACCACGCAGTGATCAAATTTTTGACCAAGGAAGGGAAGAATGCGAAAGAGAACCATGAACGCATGGTTGCAGTGTACAGCGACACCGCCCCTTCCTATGCAACCATTGCTCGCTGGAATAGGAAGTTCCACCATGGTCGTGAGTCCCTTGAGTACGAACCCCGTCCAGGACGTCTGTCAGACGTGACCAACAAAGACAATGTGGCCCGTGTGGAGAGGATGCCCTTCGAAAATCAACGGGTGAAGGTCGAAGAAATAGAGTGAGAACTTGGAATATCACATGGAAGTATTATCAACATCATACACGACAATTTGGCCATGACCAAGTTCTCTGCCCGTTGGGTCCCTAGAAACCTCACGCCCCATGATCGACCTCAGCGTCGTCAAAGTCCACAAGGCCAGAGTTGCATAAGCTGCCCTGCGCGAGTGCGGATTTGAGGAGCTCAACCATCCTCCCTACAGTCCAGATCTGGCCCTAGCGAATACTTTTTATTCCGCCAGCTCAAGTCTGCAATGCGTGGACGCCGATTTGGGGACGAAGAAGATGTCCAGGAGTGGATTGAACAGCAGTCGGGAATTCGAAGCCTCAGGAACGAGTGGCGCCAATGCATTGAAGTTGAGGGTAGTTATATTGAAAACTAATAAAACACTTTTCCTCATATCTTGTTTCCTTATATCCGAATTGCAAAACTTATTGACCGCCCCTCGTATGATCTAGAGAAGGCTGTATCCATGATTATAACATTGGATGAGGAGGGAGGGGGGCATATTTGGCTGGGGAGATCCGAGGGCATGCAAGACAGTTGTGGGGGTAACAGAGGTTATTACCTATTTAAAAGGTCTTAGAAATCTTAATATCCAAAGAATTCCAAGCTAGCTACCCGCAACCCTTAGAGAAACATTAAAGTAAATACCGAAAGTTGTTCTATCACCATGACCCGAATGAAGATGGATGGAGGAAGCAGCGTTGGTAGGCTTGCAAGATACGGAAAATTTAAAGCCAGACGTAGTTCTGTGAATTAGTAGATCTACAAATGGGAGGGCACCATTTTGCTCAAGTTTTAAGGCAAATTTAATTGAGGGAACCAAATAATTAAGTTCAGTGAGAAAAACAGTGAAATCTTTAGAAGTAGCCAACAAACAAATAATAGCATCTATTTATCTAAACCCACCAATGTGGAAATGGAAAGTAGTGGGAGGTAAAGTAATTTAAAAAACTCCCTATATAAATTAGAGAGGTCAGGAGATAAACAATTTCCCATAGCTATACCAAACTTTTAAGGGTAAAATTTACCATCAAAAGAAAAATACAAATTTTGGTGCACATGGAGATGAGGTCAATAAAAGTTTTAACAGTCAAAGGATATCAGCGTTACGTAATTTATCAATAAGGAAGGAAAAAAAGATCATCAACCGTCACTTTAGTTAAAAGAGAACATACATCGAAATTAACAAGACAGAAATTATTAAAGTATGGAATGAAGTCAAGTTTATCAGTAAGGTCGTAATTATTTTGGATCACGTAAAGATAGCCCCTCCTAAGACAAAAGGAAAGATTAACTTTACTTGCGGGATGGATGACCTTTACTTAGTAAAATGTGAGGTATACGAGGAAAATGTCTACACATCGTCATTTTAAAGCTACTGGATAAGCATAAACTAAGAATTAAACTCATGCTAAGATGTAGGAGAGAAATGCTAAACTCTTATCTACAGGAATTTATGTGGCTTGAAAGACATAAATATAATGTTTTCAATGATTTTTGCGATACGATCGCCAGCCAATATCGTTTTAATTAAGTTATTAAAATTTTTTCTATACTTCTACAAAGTTTACGATTTTTAATTAGTTTAAAATAAACTTTCTAACAAATATGTTCGTAAATAAATTTTTAAGTTATTTTTTTAATTTTAGCCTTGGGAGGTATTAGTTTTACTAATGTAACTTTGGGAGGGATGATCTTTACTTGGTAAAATGGGAGAGACTATCTTTACTTGATGCACTATTTTTAATTAGATTGAGAAATGGTACCAACGAGTTATACGTAGGCGGAGCTGTTTTCTTTCTCAGAACCAGTATTTAAATATAACCTAAATTTTTTTAAGCTTCAGAGCATAATAAGAGCTACGTCAATATGTCTGTCTTAGAATGACCAAGTATATATATATATATATATATATATATATATATATATATATATTATATTTAGACGGAGCGGCGGTCAAGGTAGAATTAAGGGAATGGGGTTCCCAATTGAGTACGTGGAAGGATTTATCTATCAAATCGAGTTCAATTGGCCGTTAGTATAATAAAGAAGGCTGCGGACTCTTGGCTTATGAAGTGGAGGGTACCAAAATAATCTTTAATAATTAAAACAGATATATTATATATATAAATAGACAAGATTGCAAACGGATACTTAATATTTACCGGGATCAGATTAAAGAATTACCGGGAGCGATTAGATAAGCTCAAACTTGAGCTCACGAGCGGCTGCTGTTGAACCAATATACAAACATACGTTTACCGGTCGACTGATCAAAAAACCAATATTTAGTCGCTGGAGCCTTGCTTGAGGGTAGAGGCTTTATGAGAGGACGCGGGGGCTGGAGGATTGAACGAGTAAATCGTAATTGATGGAATTTAACCTCGAGGGGTGAATTCGAGGGAGTACTTGCGCCAAACGACGTTAAAACCGAATCTAAGGATAGCCAATTGACTAAGGCTAGATTCCTTCGATGAGAATTCTTGGCTTCAAGCTCGAGAAGGGGGAACGGAGCTGAATCGAGAAAACGACTGCATTTTCCCTGCTGTGTCTAATATTATATATTGGCCGCCGAAACCGAAAATGCATCAGGCAATAAGGGAGATCTTCTTAACCAAATACTCCACCTGAGATAGGGATGAACTCCAGCGGGGTTTCTTGATAACGCCCGGAGAGGCAGGCAGAGTCTTCTTGCGACCGCGCGCTTGGAATTCTTGCTCCTGCCTTATCAGCTGAAGCGGTTCGATTCTCTCACAGTTGCCACGACTTTATTGTGCGTTTCTCGACCTCGTGCTTAGCCTCATGGCTTCTCGGCCACATGGCGGTATTAACCTCTATTCCCGACAGTGTGTTAGATATTTTGTTGACTTTTCCTAGATTTGGCAACCAATCAGGGTTGCCAGATTCAAGCTGATGACTGCAAAGCTAAATTTGTTTCCTTTTTCGTATACAAATAGGTTATTTTTTCTTAATTCTAACACAGGGTTGAAATATCTAGATAAAAATCATAGAACTCCAATGACTATATTATTGCTAAAAAAAGACGAAGCATCTTTTAACCTATTCATTTCAAAGCACCAAAAAGCTAAACTATTATTGAAATTAAAAAAAGAAGAGTATAAATATCGACGAAAAGGATGCATTTCTTGAAATGCAGTCGGGCTCATCAAGGTCTATCGCCAATTCGATTGAAAGTGAACGGTACCGTATGACATATACAAGAATAGTAGGGTATAAATGTGAGAATAAAATTGATTCTGCTGCCATATTAATTGTTGGGGTGTAATTTATTTTTCATTTGTTCTTACATAGGGGAAGCATTGTTTCCCTCGCTTACATTGACTGCACGCCACTCATATATATATATATATATATATATATATATATATATATATATATATATATATATATATATATTTATATATCCAAAGAAGTAAAGTAACGTACATATTAATGCAGGAAAGAAAGAACAGTGTTAGGAACATTTTATTCCTGAATAAATTGATCGAAACACTGTAATTTCTTTCCTGCTTCTTTCAACACTAATTTCAATTATCAATATATTGATGATTGAAATTAGTGTTGAAAGAGGCAGAAAAACTGAATATATATGAGTATTTTCCTGCAATGTATATTTACTGCTAACTGCGATCCGTCTTAATCTAACCCCCTTTATATATATTTATATATATATATATATATATATATATATATATATATATATATATATATATATATTCCGCATAGCCGAGTGGTCTAAGTGACGGTTTAATTTATATCGTAGCGGTTACTCACTGCTTCAGTGTGCCCTGTTCGGATCCCACCGAGATCGGATTTTTTCGAAGTAGGAAATAACTATTTCCGAAGAAAAATGATTCAGTTTTCTCTTTCTTACAGTGTGCTGGATTTATATATATTTATATATATATATATATATATATATATATATATATATATATATATATATATATATATATATATATAGCTAGAGAGAGTGAAGGGTAGAAAAGTGGGGTTGCTAAGGAGATAGAAATTGGGGATGAGGGAGAGAGAGAGTCATGGGAAGGAAGGAGAGGGTTTTTTGGGGATCTATTTTGCTACTGAACGCAGTCCTTGCCGGAAGTTGATGGGGAGATCGAATCAAATGTAAATGGATCATGCGTCTATGCTCCATCCAATTACGAAAGAAAGCGAACGAAATCCGCCGAGGCATTGAATTGTATATCCATGTGAATAGTCGAGGCCCGATAGCGCGTAGGTTTAAGTTCTCTTCGGCCGTCTGCTGTCGGCCTTCGTCCGTCTGCCGTCGGCCTTCGTCCAGCTTTTTCGTTGGTGACTAGACGGGCTGAATTGATTACAGCTATGTAATCAGTATGGGGAAAAGCGAAACGCTGGTCTGTTCTACCTAGTCCTCTAAGACTCTTTGGCACACTCATTGGCAGTAATATCAAAATGTCAATGAATCCAGCTGAAGAAAATCTCGAAATTCTCCCGGCTCGCGGCACCTGTTGTGTCATGGATACCGCAAATCCGGGGGCATGCAGATTTCAATGCTCCTATAGTACTCAGAGCGCTTTGTAAGATGCTATTATCACGATTGGGTTTCCGAACATGGCACAACGCATTATCTACCCTACCGAAAAATGAGTAGAACTAGGTGTCACTACCCTGCCTAAAGCAACACGGAACTCTCGAAGGAGTTCCTTAGCTGTAAACCCAAATCATTTGATGTATCAATGTGTCTCTCTGTACCATAGGCAGCGTAGAGATTGGCCGCTTAAGCATTCAAGGAGGGCCATTAGAGACTAAGCGTGGCCGTATCAGCGCTCCAGGGGATGAATATCATGGAACCAAGAATGAATATGGCACGGGCATAAGAGACAGTAAGGCTACGAATATGTGTAGTTCCAGTGAGGCTATTGAGACACTATTGTAATATGGAATAAGAGACTCAAATAAATATCAAAGATGCACAATTTGAAGTGTTTTATGAATATTTATAATAGGTTCATGTTGAATCCAATAAACATTTGATACAAGGGAATCCGAATGCATAACTAATTTGAGAAGAGCACTTCCCGTATAGTGATACCTCTATTTAGAGAAAATCCGAATAGAAAGTGGCTAAATGTCCGCTTTTTTTGTTGCCCCTTTAGCTGTCAACTCGAGGAACTTTAGTACCGTTCAAAAAAGAGACAAGAATATAAGGTTTTGGTTGAATAATTATAAAAATCTATCTAATAACCTTGGATAATTATTTAAATCAAACTAATTGAGGATTTAAAACAGAATTTGTGCTAAGACCCCTAAAATGAGAGATATGGTGGCATTTGGCATATATTGAAGGGATGTTTCCCGGACGTCACCAAATTCGCTAATCAAATATAGAAACTTATCTCCTGAATGACTTTAATCTTAGAGAAAAACAATTTATATAATGGCCTTGTTTTTTTTTGTTAAAGTAAATATACCTTTACAGAGCCTGCGATCAAGAAAGACTGCCTTCAATCAAGAAAGAAGATGAGTTTGCCCTTAGGAATTAGTGCCTCATATGAAGGGCACTACCAAACGAATCGAATTAGTAACCACCAAGCAGAACAAAGAACGCTATCTGGCTCCTCAGGGGTGGTGCCAAAAACTCGGTGACAAATCACCCTTGGCAACTAAGCTACACACAACATGGCAACAACATCTATAAGGCCTCGGCCGAAAACAAGACCAAAGAAAGAGTATGAATCCACCAATTCCAGGGAAAACCAACTAAGGAACAAATCATGGTCGGGATGAAGCCTTGGATGGCAACAGACGTGCCCTTATTTACTCTTGGACAAGCAAAAGAGAAAAGTATTTGGCTCGGTATGGCGACAGATTCAGTTGAATGTCTGTTGGAGTCATAGGTTCAGAGTTGCATCTGGGCCGAACCACATTAGAACGAAAGTTGTCTGTGTAGAAGGCAGCGAGAAAATCTTTCCGCAACAATGAGGTTATAACAATGATGGTTAGGTTAAGAGTGTTAAACTGATGACACCGCCCTGTAGGGTGTCTCCTCCTGTCATCTTGTGCTATAGAAGGTTGCCCTCGCCTTTACGCAAAATTACGCGGAATCGCCATACGGTATTATAGGCCTTCTTCAGATCGAAAAACAGGGACATAGTGTTGTCTACAAATGGTCTCATAGATAGCATTTTACAACCACGACTAAAGCTCCGACGTCAAGTGGAACTTACGGAGGCCGCACTGTTTAGAAGACTGTTCGTCTTTGTTGTGTTGGAAAAAGGCTCATCTATCATTTACTAATTTATATATCAATTTATACACGCAGGAGTTCAAAGAAATTAGGCGGAAAGCTACCGAGGTAAAGTGATTTCTTCCCAGTTTGGGAAAAGCGAGCAGAATAGCGGTTCGAGAGGTGTATGGGAGGATATCCACTGCCTGGAATCTTTAGAACAAATTTTCCTAAAGTGCCATTTTTTGTTAACATATATGGTGAGACAAGGCTTACGGGACCTCGCCTGGATGAGGAGAGGGGGTTCTGTGCATAAAACGTTAGTGGAGCGCAACTCACTCAGCGTAAACCTGTTGTTGAAGGGTTTTCTGCCTCTGGACATAAATTCCAGTCGGATGAATTCGGCGAGGTTATGAGGTAAATTGAATGGTCGTGTAGCAGCATCTCGGTTAGAGAAGGCGTTCGCGAAAGACTCCACCACATACGTGGAGTCCGAGATTGTGATCACGTTCTCTCAGGAGAACAGGTGGGGGTTTCCTTTGAGAACCTGCCACGAATTATTTTGACTTGATTCAACACCTCTGTAAGAGGAGATTTCCCCAGCATAAGCACAACTGAGGTGGGTTCTCATTAAGAAGCAGCTAAAAATCACGCTGTTTATCCGGAGAGCACAGATTCAGATCGAGACAAAAAAAATTATGAGGTTACCGGACAATTGTGCATAGACTTATCTCTTATCTCTATTCAGAACCCGCTAAAACGACAGAATACCCTTCTTATCACGGAGCCCCTGCAGAAGGAGACGATTACTTAGTCCAATTGGTCTTCTTTAATATACTTACCCTAGATAGAGAAGGTTTTTGCCGAAAATGAGTCAGCAAACGGGGTCAGGGCCCTCCTCTCCTTGTGAGTCTTTGGGGCCTGTGCTGCCTCAGGACGATCTTTCACAGGGGCAGAATGAGGTTTCGTGTTATCTCCCACCGAATCTAGCGAGAAATAGTGACTTATGGAAATTAAAAAGTTCTCAAGAAGCTAAACAATACCTCTTCTCTTGTTGAATATAACCATTTATTTATAAAAATATATATATATATATATATATATATATATATATATATATATATATATATATATATATATATATATATATATATATATATATATATATATATATATATATATATATATATATATATATATATATATATATATATATATATATATATATATATATATATATATATATATATATATATATATATATTAGGGTGATGAGTTTTGACTTTTGTTATCAAAAATTATTTCCTGTAGCACGAATGAATGAACTTCTGCCCATTAATGACAAAAATTACTTTTATTCCATTGAAATATTGAGAAAGGTCACGCAAAAACCACTTTGAAATGTAATATAGGCCATTTTAGCATTTTATATGTGTTAAAAATATTTATATTAAATATATAAGTCCTCAAACAGACTTGTGCAATAATTATGTACCAGCGAATTGTATAGAATTTTCCAGAAAATCATCACATCATCGCTTGGGCGATTTCTGTAGAGTTTCAGAATTTTCTTCAGCTATTTTGCGTATGGTATATAAGCGAGATGTTTAAAGCGGTTAGTTACTAGTTCAGTTTTAATGGCGTTGATATTATTATTGCCTTATTATAATTGTTGTGTATTCTCCATCGTTTATTGTAAAGAGATCCTGGTATTATTTGGTAAGCTACATTTAACTCTCTCACTAATTATATAATATAATAGCATATAATATTTTATTAGTGTCTGCCTTCTCTCTATTTTTTATAATTGTAATTTGCTTGTCTTTTAATAAAATATATGAAAGCTCAATAACAGTTTCTTTAATTTGCTACCTATATTTAGGTTTATTTTCTATTTCAGTTGCTGAGTACAAAACATGTTCAAGAAGAGCTTTTTTAACACGGAGAAGAACAAGAAAACCTGGACAAATAACTTAGTCCAGTTCCCAGCACCATCAAGAAGAGGCTACGTGGTAGTTTATGAAGTACCCTTAAGTGAACGGAGTCGCATGCCCCTGAAAATCCACGTCATTGGACGCTTCAAATTTCTTGAATCTACCGCCAAAGAACGGAGGGAGAGGATCGGCCTAATTGTTGTGGAGCTAAAAGCCCTATGGAGCAAAATATTGAACTTCCCGCATGTATCTGATCAAGCCATTTGTGCAAAACTAGAAAACCTTCTGAAAGACTATGAGTACTGCTGAAAGAAACAAAACTTTAATTCTTTGAATGAACTGTTTGACGTGACCAATGTAAAAGGCAACTAGTTGTGCAAATAAGATGAGAACCTCTATAAACAGCAATTTTTGACCAAAGGCCAGGTTAGTTATTCCATTGGTAAACCTGCTAATGCCAAGACCATCCACCCATTCTAGCGAAAGAAGGCGATGGAAGCGACTATGTCCCCACTTTCAAGCTCAGCACCACCTAATTGTTCCGAAACTAGCACAGACTCATCCAATAACAGCGAAGACAGTTTTTAGAACGATGAGAATGTAGCATCAACGAGGAAAAGGAAGCATAACCCAATAGGTTTAGCAAGACTCCTTGCTATAAGCTCAAAGCTGTCGTCCCACAGAGCAGCAAAGGTATGTCGCCAGCTTTCTGGTGAGGGCATTGAAATCCCAACCCCATGTCAGTCAGCAATCCACAAGGCTATCTACACGAGAGCTGCTCAGGTGAAGAAGCACTTGGTGAGAACTCTTCATCTGGAAAAGTGGAGCTTATACTTTGACGGAAAACGCATTGAAGACTTTGAATATCTTGAATATCAGGTCGTGGTCATCAAGAATGAAGCGAAAGAAATAAAGTTGGCTGCGCTCAAATTGAAGAATGGGAAAGCTGTAACAATTGCAAAAAGGGCTCCATGGTGTGTTAGAGGAGTCCAACCTGTGGGAATCAATTGTTATGCTTGTCGCCGACACAACAAGCGTGAATACCGGCAAAAAGACAGGCGGTGTTGTTAGACTGCAGCAAATGTTCGAAGATAAAGGTCACCCCAAACCCAAGTTCATCAGTTGCCAGCACCATGTCTTGGATCGGATTCTTTGCGTTGTCATGCACGATGAGCTCCATGGGTCGACTAAATCACCAAACAGGATTTGATGAGCAATTATGATGAATTGAAAGCAGTCTTCGGCAACGGTAAAACTGAGGTAAAGGAAACAGGCGGCTGAGGAGATAACATGAAGTTTCTCTATCACCTCACACGTGTCTTCCGTCACTTCACTGAGATGAATGAGGTCCCCTTTGTAAAGTTTCAAAAGATTCCAAACATCAGCAATGCATGTTGGAACTCTCGTGCCATTCTAGCCCTTCTTGCGTTCATTCTGATGCCTGACACCCGGAGCAGGCTGCGTAAAATCTGTTCATTCATTTCTTACTCATGGGCTGACCCTTGGTTCAGCACCCACTTGTTCCACGCTGAAAATTTTTATGAACTATCTGCAGCTCTGAATGAATACCCAACAAGTCTCAAGTACTTGAAAACCAATTGGAAAACATATGAATCTCCAATCAATATTGCCCGAAGCAACCAGTGCTGTGAGCGTGAGGTCAAAGTTGTTCAAGACTTGCACGGGTCCTGCCGCAACAAGGACAACCTATCACTGAGATTCATCCTGTCCACCTGTCCAATGACATTATTGTAACTAATTTACTTCCTTGTGTGTTTGATGACCCTAAATAATGTTATATATATATATATATATATATATATATATATATATATATATATATATATATATGTGACTCATAAGCTTGTGTTCAATCTTGTATATGCTGCCAATGACTTCAAAAACTGGACAAAAAAACTTACAAATAAATTTTTTTAAATCATTCTGTGCGTGAGTTTTTTTTATCAAATCAGCTTGAAAGTAAGATTTTATATAATCTTTAATTAAAGCTCATGAAATTATGAAACAGGGATATGAGGTTGTAAAAAAGTCATCACCCTAATATATATATATATATATATATATATATATATATATATATATATATATATATATATATATATATATATATATATATATATATATATGTGATGAATAAACTCACAAAGTGGTGGCACGCGAGGAAATCAATAGTATGAACATTAACCCATAGGAAAATAAAAAGATGAATTTAAGCACTTTGGAACTATATTTGCAAGTTCATTTTCATTTTCTTGAGGATTAAATTTTATATATATATATTTGTATATTTAGGTAGGAATTTCTCTTTTATGCATGTTATATTAAAGACCAGGTCCAGCTGAGCTTTAAATAACTTTTTCCTCTGCTTTTCAAATTTTCTTATTACACTTTTTTTTTGTCTTGAGAGAGGCTAATTAATTAAACTTCCTATATTCATAATTTATATTATTCGCCCGATATACCTTTGGACCTTTTCCGTCATCTTCTAGGGCTATAATGATAAATATAATGAAATTCAATAGTATAAATAGCAAATATGTGTAGACATTTTACATTTTTTAGAGCAGCAACCATCAATGTACTTTAATATTAAAATTAAAAATAAATTCGAAATTAAAATAAAAAATTTTGAGTTTAAAATGAGAGAGAGAGATTTAAGCAGACACACAACCTTCAGCTACTTATTATTGGTACACATACTGACGCTCCTGACACAGAACCACAAATAGTTCTCCGATTACGGGTTGGTGCCAAAGCACCACAAAAGTACCTGACACCTCTCCTGACCCCCTTTCCTAATATGAGATCCCATTACTTCATTCACTTTAGAGAAGGGAAAAAGAGGCAATAATGATTATCTTAATACAGATAAGAGAGAATACATAAAGAAGTGCTTTACAAGGATGCTATATATTATATATAGGAGAAAACTAAGCGAGGCTACGCCTACGAACAACTCGTTGGTACCATTTCTCAATCTCATATTAAAAATAATGCATCTGGTAAAGATAGTCCCTCCCATTTTACCAAGTAAAGATCATCCCTCCCAAAGTTACATTAGTAAAGCCTCCCAAGGCTAAAATTAAAAAAATAACTTAAAATTTATTTACGAACATATTTGTTAGAAAGTTTATTTTAAACTAATTAAAAATCGTAAACTTTGTAGAACTATATAAAATAAATTAATAACAATTGAAACGGTATTGGCTGGCGATCGTATCGCAAAAATCATTGAAAACATTATATTTATGTCTTTCAAGCCACATAAATTCCTGTAGATAAGAGTTTAGCATTTCTCTCTTACATCTTAGCATGAGTTTAATTCTTAGTTTATGCTTATCCAGTAGCTTTAAAATGACGATGCGTAGACATTTTTCTCGTATACCTCACATTTTACTAAGTAAAGATCATCCATCCCGCAATTAAAGTTAATCTTTCCTTTTGTCTTAGGAGGGGCTATCTTTACGTGATCCAAAATAATTACGACCTTACTGATAAACTTAAATTCATTGCATACTTTAATAATTTCTGTCTTGTTAATTTCGATGTATGTTCTCTTTTAACTAAAGTGACGGTTGATGATCTTTTTTCCCTTCCTTATTGATAAATTACGTAACGCTGATATTCCTTTGCCTGTTAATACTTTGATTGACCTCATCTCCATGTGCACCAAAATTTGTATTTTTCTTTTGATGGTAAATTTTACCTTTAAAAGTTTGGTATAGCTATGGCAAATTGTTTAGCTCCCGACCTCTCTAATTTATATAGGGAGTTTTCTAAACTACTTTACCTCCCACTACTTTCCATATCCACATTGGTGGGTTCAGATAAATAGATGCTAGCATTTGTTTGTTGGCTACTTCTAAAGATTTCACTGTTTTTCTCACTAAACTTAATTCTTTGGTTCTCTCAATTGAATTTACCCTAGAACTTGAGCAAAATGGTGCCCTCTTATTTGTAGATCCACTAATTCACAGGACTACATCTGGCTTTAAATTTTCCGTATCTTGCAAGCCTACCAACGCTGCTTCCTCCATCCATCTTTATTCGGGTCATGGTGATAAATTCTCTTTCGGTATTTACTTTAATGTTCCTCTAAGGGTTGCGGGTCACTAGCCTGGAATTCTTTGGATATTAAGATTTCAAAGACCTTTGAAATAGGTAATAACCTCTGTTACCCTCACAAGTTTCTTGCCAATCAAGCACGCCCCCATGGTGGCCACCCCTGCAAAAATTTTATTTTGGATTAATACCAACATTTATATACCATAAACATAGTGCAGCAAGCTTTGTTTATATTTGAATGTCAAAATCTTTCAAAAGTTAGAAAAATAAATATTTTAGTCAGGCACACAGAGGGCACCTCACCTCAAAGTCCAAATTTAAACTCGATTGAAAATTTATGGAAAGAACTGAAGTCACGTGTTTATAAGAGGTCACCAATCAGCATCGCAGAGTTGAAAGCTTTTGCAGTGGATAAGTGGAATAAAATTCCTACTAAAACTTGCAAAAACCTTGTTCATACCTACAAGAAACGTCCGATTGCTGTGGTTGCTGCTAAAGGAGGTCATACCAACTATTAATTTATAGTTGCCAATAATATATATGTAATATTTATGAATGTTGCCAATACTTTTGCTTCTTGTGTTTTTCTAATAAACAAAATGTTTAATGTTAATAATTTGTTTTATTCTTATTTATACATTATAATATATTGCTTTTAGGCTAATATAATTAAATATAATAAAAATATGTACATTTTAAACTAGTAACGTATAAAAATTCGTAAATTACAAAATTTGAGATGTGTTGCCAATAGATAGGCGCGCAACCGTACTTTTCACGAGGCTCCTCTTTTTGACATTTTGATCATGGAGATCAGCCTCCAAGCGCGGCCTCATTCTCCTTAGGTGGCGAGGAGTGTGAGAAAAATTGAGGCACTCCTTCTCACCATCACCATGAGGCAAAGGGGCTTACTCTTTGCCATCTTTGGAGCCGCTCTCGGTCTGCTCCGCCTCTGAAAAGGAGATGCCCCCCCCCCCTCCGATGCTTTCTTGGGCCCCTCCAACCATCTTCAATTGGAGAGGCCGCTTATTCCTCTATGAGGCCACGGGTGTAGGGATTTCCCTTCTTCTCCTTCTGCGGAGTCGCCCATGGGCGATTCTATCTTTCGACAAATTGCACTCTACCCCTATTCTATAACAGGGCTCTGACAAGAGATTAGGCGGGTGGCCCAAAATCGATCGACCCTCTATGGCTAGCCGCTTTAGGGGGACAATGGAAAGTAGGACGCCTCGGGCCGTGCCCCTTTCAGTCTTGCAATCATGCATCTTGACATTAAGGGGGTTCTGCGTGAATGCCTCCCCCTCTTTCTCGATGTAGGTCGGATCGCCGGCCAGAGATTTGCATGTGACGGAAGATACATCGAATGGTATCTGCGAGGCCTTGTGGTGGGATGTTCACATGGAGTCAGCCCACTGAGTTGGACATGGTCCTGGAGGTGATCAAGCCCCAGACAGCATGATCTTCCAAAAAACTATCCCGAGTTCACCCCTGTGCAATCTTCTCCTCAGACGGCTCGGGCCCTCGATGATTCACAAGGAGAGGAGGGACTTACGCCCCTAGGTGGTGCCCCATTATCAGCTAAGATCTTCTCTATTTCGGAGAAGGATCTTGCTTAGGCCACTCGATCCGGTCTAGGATCTCTTTACGGAGGTGGATAGAACCGGGTTCAATGCCCACTTTCCTTTTCCAAATAGAAAAGCAAGAAGTGGACGACAAGTTCTGTCGACAGACGGGTCAACTGCCGTTTCGGAAAGCGACTAAGCCAATATCGACACGTCCGGCCCCGAGGCACTCCAGGATTGGGTGTTCCAGACCAAAACCAAAGTCACACTGATAGATTACCTGGTGTTTTTGAGCCTGATGTAATAAAACGCTTTTTGATTATTTACTCTACTGACAGCACCTTGTTGGTCAAGGGTAACATGATCTATCGGAGGAGAGCAATAGCTATCTTGATCGGTAGAGAGCTGAGGGTGAACTTTTTATCCGACGTGAGCTTCCTGGCTAATACGTCGGATCCCTCCAAGGCGGCCATAATTAGTGCCCTTCGGGGACCCAATGGCTCAGCAGTGAGTATGACGCCTCCCTCTAACATGAACTTGTTGAAAGGAATAATTTAAGCAAGAAAATTGAGGATTAATTCACAGAAGTCCTCACCTTCGAGCTGGCCTACCAAGGGGTGGTAAAAGTCGAACACGTAATGAGAAAACACGGGTAGGGCTCGAAACCCACAACTAAAATCTTCTGCACGCTCAACCGTGACAGGATTTCTGAGTCAGTGCGTGCCATTTGGTATCTCTACCTTGTGAATGCATTCGTGCCTCTGCCACGGAGGTGTCTTACTGAAAACCGCTACGTTCATAAAAAAGACGATCCTTTAGACGTGCAAATTCTGGTTTATCCGAAGTCTGTGTAAGTTGGTCCCAGACCGCACTAATATTTCCTATCGAGTATGGTCAAATGTATCAATTGCAGAGAGCCACCCTCGCGCTCTTCGAAGCAATGTGGCGAGTATCTCTTGTAGAAAGAAATCCTAGCCGTTCAGGCGGTGTATCTTTCTCATTTCGGTAGGATAAGGATCTTTTCCTGGCATGCCTGACGCTGCCTGGGTTCATCTTATATCTAAGTTGTAAAAAGGCACCTTTATCTCCTGGCCACTCCAGGCCTAAGAGCACGTTAGTTTCCGCGTCAATTCGGAACCCTTCTGCGGGTTCTATCCCCTAGCAGGGCGCTCTTAGTAGAGATTGAGGCAAAAAGGGTTAACACCTAGCCTCGTCTAAAACCAGGGATCCTACCCGTCCCTCAGCGTTATCGTTTCTCAAAAGTAAAGCAAAACGACCCCGAACCTCCTCCTAGTCGTTAAATTCACACCAGAAAACTCCCCTGAAGGTGACGTGAGCCTGTCTTCCGGGGTTCCTAAAGCTACCCACCAAAGATCCAAGGCGGAAGAAGTAAAAGATTCGCATAGTGACCACTATCTTCCCCGATGTCGTTGAGTTTCTCTCCGGCAATATTATCGCGTCTGTCTTTACGAAAGAACTAGTTGCAATACATCGTCAATATGAAAGATAATGCGTCAGCTACGATTTGGAAAACGTATTGTGATCTTTAGCGCCTCACAAAGCGGCCTGACTGATCTCGGGGCATAGGAGCCTCCACACACTCTTGTTCGCGCTGTATGTGAATCTACGGTTGCCACAAGTCTGGTGAATGTTGAGATTATCTTCTGTTGGGTTATTGGACATGTGGACATTTCAAGGAATGAGCAAGCTGAGCAGTGTACCAAAGAGTCCGCGAGGACTGGACGACCAGACCATCATTTTGCTTACCCTCAGGCAAACTACATGGCAGGATTAGGGCAGCCTTCCGGGCTGCTTGATAAAGAGGTTGAGAGACCGGCGAGGGGGATTTAAATTTGCGACTTTAAATGTTACTCTCCACAAATGCACTGATGACTTCGGGTTGCTTTATTGCTTCTTCGAATTGGGCCCAATTGAGGAACGCAACGCAACTTGATAAGCGCTCGCCTGAATTATATTGCGCCGACAGCGGTTTCCCCCAGACTCTCGGCACATTCTCGTCTACCTTACCTGATCTGGTCCCGGGAGAAGTGGGGTCGTTGCAGCTTGTCCCTCGTACTCGGAACGGGTTCGTGCACACATACTTATGACCTATTTTAATTTTTAGAGGAGGTTGGCCTCCTCTATTTAATTTGCCTCTCTTTGTTGTGGGACGCATCTTTTTGTGCCTGGAGACGGGGGATCCCCCGCCCGACGCCAGTGTGTGCTTCCTCATATTCTTGCTTTTTTGTTTTTGGTCAGATGTTTTATTTGTTTTGTATTATTTTGCCTTATTTTGCCTCTGCACCCCTTTCGCGTGTTTGTTTTTAATCCATCCTAACATTAAAGTTGTAAAGAATTGCATCAACCTATGCCCAAGTTTGCAGTCGCTATTTGACCGATAGATTATAAAAACCCCTCATATTACATATAGCGAGCCTCCTTGCCGATGCTAGGTTGGTGTCCCTCCCTTTACGTGTACTTATTTTATTATTCGTTTGTAGTCGCAAGCACAGCATTTTTCTCATTCACCAACGGCTTTCATTTCATCCGCGTCCGATCTCGAAGATGCATAAGCTGCCATGAAATGCCAACCATGCCCTAAGTCAATAAATAACATATACGGCTAGCTACAATTTCAAAGAGTAGGTCGACTTTCGCCCTTTCGTTCCTTTGTGGAAGCTGGTTGAAGAGGTTCTACCTGGCGCTGCATCTGTCTTCACGGCCGAGGTTGTTGTAATACACTGCTCAGTTTGCTTACTTGCTTAAGGTTGTCTGTTGCCTCGACGACGACCTCTCCCATTTCTTCTCGCGTGTGTTCTAAGGTGGCTCACAATCCTGTCCGGGTCGCAGTTATGGAGTGTATCCTCATTGATGACAGGGTTTTGTCGCTGTTGGTGCCTCGCTGCACGAACTCGAATCTCTCCTGTCACGTTTTGCACTTTCTTAAAGTGCAAGTTATCTGGCATTCTGATCACATGCCCCACCCACCTGAGTGATCTTTTTGCGATGTGCGCCTCTATACAGTCGCACTTTGTTCTCTGTAGGATCTCATTGTGGGTGATTTTATCCCTCCATGTGGTTCTTAATATTTTATGGAGGCTACGTATGTGGAAAGCCTCCAGTGTTCCTATTTGCAGTTGTCTTGGATGGTGAGCGACCATGGCAGCAGCATCTGCATACTGCAATTCATGAATTGTTGTTAGCTCTGTCTTAGTTCTTGCAGAACACCTACATATATTGAACAACCCGTTATCGAACCTATACTTAATTGTGTTGTCATTCTCTGGTGTGGAGTGGTTATAGTAATGGTAAGTAATAGCAACAACGTATATATTGACTGGGGTCGTGGAGTTTTTTGATGGTCCATACAGGCATTTAATTGCGTCATATAAATCGCGTGTTATGTTTCCGTCTGCATACCTTTGTATTTATCTAGCTTTTGCTATCTACCACTAATCTTTTAGTTCTCTTAGCTTTCTTTGTGCTTCTGCTCTTTTCTCTTGCCATTTCCTCTTCCTAGTGATAGATGTAGAGTTGGCTAAATAAGCATCATGAGCTTTATTATTTTCCTTTAGAAGATCCTTTTTGGTTTCGTCTAATTCATCAAACCAATCCCGCTTACGTCTTTAATGGTTCCAAGGCAATCCAATCCATGAATTCGTGGATCTTCTGCCCTAAGCCCTTTCAAGAAGAACGTATATCATGAATTCTGTTGTATCAAAGATCCTGCTAATAGTAATCTTGTTTCTTGGAGCGCAGCGATATCGATATTATTCCTGTTGTAATTCCGCTGCTATGATAGCAGTTCTTCGCTCCGGTCCTTCTTGAGTGTTGGAATCCATCATAGTTCTGAAATTCCAAGTAGCAACTGTCATGTGATTTATCTGCTCATTACGACCGCTTTATAGGTATCACACTGAGTGCGGTTGTCCAGTCAGGTATAAAGAGAACCAGCAGTTTCAAGCCGCATTTTCTTAGCCCTCTCCTCTTTCCGGAGGTAGCTAAGTGCTGACTCTAAAATAGGGCCGCTTAGTCGCACAGGTATGACCGTAGCAAGCGTTAGTCCTCAGTTTCCACCTGCAGTGACTATCTTACCTGTGCCGCCCAGCGTGCAAGGTCCCGCCTGGAGGCCTCCAGTTCACCAAAATATGCCTCCGTCAGCAGTAACTCATCGCCGCCGGTCTTTTGCAAATATCGAGAGGTTTAATGGGAGAAAATTGCACGATGATTTGTTTTAGGTGGTACTATGGATGTTCCTTCCTTATTCACACTATCTTGGCCCACCACATATGTTTCCAGTGGCAAGAGGGAAATTCAAGACGACTGTGATCAGTGTATGGCTGCATAGGATTCGTATAACCTCCTGAAGGAAGAAATGCCTCTTAGCCCATCCTTGTGGCTAAAGCCCACATAGCTGTAGGGCCCCCTCTCTTGGTTTGGCCTATTAGTCGAGATGGTGTACCGGGGTGTGCCACTTGGGGCAGCAAGTGAGAGTTAAAGAGTTAGTGACCAGTGTTCCCTAACCATCCCGAAGGATGCGACTACTACGAGAATAAAGGTAATACGCCTCCCGACATCCCCCTAAACACTCCCACTGCTCAATACGAGAGATACCGCATTGTACCCAGTTTGGAGATCTTATTGTGATATATAGTACCCTATGTCCCCTCCATGCATTGGAATAGCCTCACCCACTTATTCAGAGCAGTCGTTACGCTACGGCTGTCTCAAACAGAAAGAATGTCTAGATTATGTCCTGATAAGTTTCTGGACATGTAAGGAATTCGATAAATTAGTATTCTGATGAGGGTACCAAATAGTCTGCAAGAACTGGACTACCTAAATAGTCTGTAGCACTTTCCCACTCTGAAAACATGACAGGAAGAATAATGTGAGTCCTGTGGGATTCATGGTAAATAAAGTTGAGAGGGCTGACGGGAACCTTACTGCAACGACTGCCTGGTTCTCCTAGACTACCCGACACTTTCCTGCCGAATAGACACACCTTACCTGTGCAGGTTTCGGGACGAGCGGTTTCACTACCGCTTGCCACTTGTACTCGGGAAGCTTTCGTGCATATTTATTTGTTAACTCGACGAGTTTTAGAATCAGGCAGATACCTCCTCTATTATACATAGAGGTTTGCGGCGTTTAAGTGGATGCATGGTAGCGGCCCTCCCAACGCCTGATCATGGTTTTCATTTTTTCTATTTTTTTCTTAGACTTCGTCGTTTCAGTTTGTGTGTTCTTTTGCTTTTTTCTCTGGTCATTTTAATATAGCTCATAAATCGGCTAAATAATTTACCAAAACGTTTTAAAAAATTTGGTGGTTATTTCCATGTTGGCCGTCGAAAGAATAGATAGTGTTCTGGTAGGCGAAAAGGGGATTAAGTATTTAATTGAGCGATGGGAAAGTGGTTGGCATTGTTCAAATTTCTGTGCTAGTTCCCACTAGGGCACAGATTACCGCGAATCTGAATGGACTAGGTGTTACGATACTTAGTACCCCATAACTACTACAGGCCAATTTGGCTTGAAATAAACCGGTGAGATGGAGTGGAAATGGTTTAATGGCATTAATGCGATCTGCCTAACATTTATAGAAAATTATTGCAATTTAAGTTTAAGCTGCCTGCAATAGTCCGTAGATAAATTAAATTGTTAAAGGGTTAGCCGCACGCTAGCCCTCTCACACATTTTCGTTTTTCGCGAACTACAAGACAAATTTTGAGAAACTTTTTCTAACCCAACGAGAAAGAACAAATCACTTTTTTTGCAAATCATAGGAGGTAGAGATGCCTAATGGGGGTTATTTGTTATAGGTGCCCTGTTTATAGGGGGAAGGCGCGACTGACTGATGTATATTATTATTGACCGTCACCCGGATTATAGAAGGAAGGGAATTAATGTCAAGGATACTTTGGAGAGGTCCCTCAAGTGCCGCGAGTGAGGTGATGGGTGGTGTTAATCTCGTATCTGACTCGAAAGATACTCAAATAATATTCTGACTTGGCATAGATTATCGAAAGCTTTATGATCGAGAAAGGACAGAAGAATCACATAAACAAAAGTAAATGTTTAATTCCAACAAACAAAACAAGCAAATAAAAAGGGAGGCTCGCGTTTACACGATACGGTCAGGGAATATTTCACTACCGGTCAGGCAAACGAGTGTTATGGAAACAAGACTTAGGCAAGTACAACGGTGCTTCGCGACGCGAAACGAACTGTAATTATCTCTTTACTATCGATCTTACTGTGTCTCTCCTTCTGTCTGACTTAACTGTCTACCCGAGTGTCAAGTCCTCCATCTTTCTTCTATAAATAGTACAGGAGGCGTGGCCTCTTTTCTTCTTTGGGATCACAATGTTTTTAGCGGGATTTTCTCATCGCATGGTCTCCGAAGCTAATGAATTTATGACGCCTACGATTTTTCACTTTTTCGACATAATTAGTCATATCTTATCGCCTTAGCGCTTAATTCCTTGAGTGGTACAACCACTCTATACCATACACTACTCCTATATTATGTGTGTGGGGGAATTAATCACTTACTGCAACGCGAACCGTTAAAGGATTGTTCGCAGGGATTAACAACCGAATAGGAGTCATAAGCTCTAGACATCTTATTCCGAAGACGGAGTCGATTTATTATTTAGCAGTAAGGGCGAGACAGAGAGGCTCTTTCACACCTCGTCACCGAGTTGAGGGGGGGGGGGGAGGAGAGGCTTGGGACGAGTTCGCATGATTGGGAAATATATTCCCAACGTGCTCCTTAGGAATCGAATATTCGAGAATCTTCGAACAGGAAATGACGTCGGCCATGGCGTGATGCTATAGCCCGTGGTCTCCAATATATTTGAGGGGGGGGGGGAGTCAGAGGTTGTTCTTTAACACCCCTTCCTTCCATACGATGGGACTTTTCTGAGAGAGAGGGAAGAACAAGGGACGTCGCAAATTTGGATAGGAGGAATTATTATTGAGGCGCCTCTCGAAAAAAAGGGGGGGGAGACCTGACCTGTATTCGACATTCTTACAAAAAGGCTATGATATTCATCTGAGCAAAACTTAATGTAAATTGGTCGATAAAAAAATATATTCAAATTAAGGAAACAAATTAGACCTTTGTCTAAAAGGGCAGTGGAACAACAACAACAACAACAACAACAAAACACTATTAAATAAGTATCTACAGGGACCATAGATATTTGTACAGAGTTAAAAAAAAAGAAAGAAAAATAATATATACATGATTAGCTGACGGGTTTACAGGCAACCTATAATTTAGTGGATTAGCCAGCATTGTCGGCTAATGGATTCCGGCTAAGATTATCAGCTATACAATTCTCGGTACCACGAATATACCAAACTTTGAACTGATATTGTTGGAGTATCAAAAGCCATCGCATTATACATCCGTTCTTGCTTTTAGTATAATTTTGAAATTTCATTCATTCAGCTCACAGCTTTCTCCGAATCAGGTAACAAATTTTAGTTTATTTATTGAGGTTTTCTTTTTCTTCCAATTGTAACCTTATTAATTTCGTTTGAATTTATTTTTTAATTTAATATTCAAAATTTTGTCTTTTATATTGCATTTTGATATTTTTGTTTTTGTTTTACACCCTAGTCCATTTTTAGCCTAAAGCCATTAATTATCATTGTTCACATAATTGTTAAACAATAGTTCTTATATAAATCTTTAATATTCTAGCCTAGAAGATGGGTCCAGAGCCCGAAACGTTGGCACTATATGTTATATTCGGTACTTGCTCTCCTTTTCCTGCTGAAGATCTGGCTTGCTAGAAGCAGAAACATACACGAATATGTCCGTAAAAATATAATGAAGACGTTCTTTCACTCTTTCGAAAAACTGAATCTACTCTTCGTAAAAAGAACAAAGCTAAACTAGGCTAAACGGGATTACTCCAAACTTTGTTAAATTCAAGCTGTATAGAAAATCCCTTTATCAATCTGATTTTTATCACTCAGCTACTCAGGAACTTCTGCACGTAGAAACTAGGTTTAAGATTAAATGCTTTAAAAGATACCGTTCTTAATTCTTGGTTATCGTGAATAACTTTCGATCCAAGATTACTTTTCTTGACCATATCTTTTGTATGTCCACCATTTAAAAAAATGCCAAACAATACTCTAAATCTGTTTAACACATTCATGAACGCGAACTTCTGAAATTGGGAGCCAATTTGCTTTCATTTTCTCTCTCTCAAGTAATTTCTAACTTTTCAGATTACACTCTGAGTGGCAGGGAAAAATTCTTGTAGTCACTTGGCCTCGACTTTAATATAGCGCTGTATAGATCGAATTTTTCCCAATTTTTTTCTGCCACTTGAAAAACTTTCTACTTCCTTAAAAATGAACCATGTTATGGCCCCGTACACCTCTTTAAAGATCGTTTGCACAAATTGGCTCATAACACTTATGCCAAGCTATTGACAGAATCATTTACATTTTTCAAAAAATCAGACTTAAATATTCTAAAGAAGTTTGGTCTAAACCAAGATCTTTTTGTAACTAGACCGGATAAATCTAAAGGTGTTGTCCTCATGGACCACTCTAACTTGGTTTGCAAAATGGAAACGAATATTTCTGATGAATCTAAATTTCAAGTGGTTAAAAATCCACCAATTAAACTAATTATTAGTATAGAGGACCGAATCAACAAAACTCTTAAGTCACTTAAAAACCAGAAGTTGATTTCCGAACTAACCTACCAGTCACTTTTTTCTTCTGGTTCTTCATTGTGTACTTTATACGGTCTGCCCAAAACTCATAAAGCTGGTAGTCCTTTAAGACCTATTCTGGCCGCTTAAATTCACTCAGTTACGAAATTGCTAAACTTTTAGTTCCTCTTCTCTCACATTTAACTCGAAATTAATATACTGTTGATAATTCTAAGTAATTTGTAGATGAACTCAAGCAGCTCAGTTCCAACGGTCATATGGTCAGCTATGACCTTTCATCTCTCTTTACAAACATTCCATTTACTGATACTATAAATACAATTTTAAATAAACTATTTCCTTATCACAATAGCTTACATTATGGATTTCCTCGATCTTCATTTAAAACACTTCTAGAATTATCTGTCAAAGATTCTTTTTTCACTTTTAATTAAGGAGTATACAAGCAAGTCGATGGTATGGCCATGGGTTCTCCACTTGGATTAACTCTCGCTAACATTTTCATGTGCCATTTGGAAACCAAATTTTTAAATGATTGTCCGAAAGAATTCAAACCTAAATTCTATAAAATATTTATAGATGAGACTTTAACATTATTCCATACCTTTGCTTAATCGGAACTTTTTAAGAACTTTATAAACTCATATCACCCAAACATTTCATTTACAATAGAACCAGAAACAGATAACAGTTTATCGTTTTTGGATGTAAACATAGAAAAAAATCAGGGTTACTTAGTATTTTATGTTGTCCGAAAGCCAACGTTTACTAACCTTGGTTAAACTTTTACAGCTTCTGCGCCTATCAATTCAATATTAATGCTTGTAGAACTTAAATTCACCGTGATTTCAATATTTGTTCTAACTGGACCCTATTCCATTTGGAAATTATCAAACTTAACACTTTAGAAATTAAACAACTACTCACCTCATATTTTGATAAATTGCACTAAGAAATTTTTAAATAATATCTTTAAACCTATAAATAATTATAATGTTCCCCGCAAAACTTATAAATTTCCTTTCCCTTTATGGGATACCAAACTAATACTTTTAGGAAGAAATTGTCGAATATTTTGAAAAAGTTCTATCCGCTTTTTAATTTAACTCTAATTTTTGTAAACCCCTTAAAAATTAGTTCTTTGTTCATTGTAAAGGACCCCATTCCTGACATTTTACGTTCCAGAATAGTATATAAATATACTTGTTATAAATGTTCTTTGGGAACGTACATTGGATGTACGGAACGTCTTCTCAAGGTTCGCATTGATGCTCACCGTGGGGTCAGTTACAGAACAGGAATGGATCTGTCCGTAAAAAAAACTCTGTTATCCGATCTCATTCCTATTCATGTAAAATACCTATAGAATATAATCAATTTCTAAATATTATCTGCATCAAAATCTAAATATGAATTTCTCATAAGTGAGTTCCTTTTGATTAAATGCAATCAGTCTCAGTTAAATAAGGACTCTACTTCCACACCGTAATATATAGCCTGATTAATTTCGTTTGACGATTTTTTTAACTTGATATTCATAATTTTGTCCTTTATATAGCATTTTGATATTTTGGGGGGGTTTTAAATCCTAGTACTTTTTTAGCCTAAAACCATTAATTAGCATTGTTCTCATAATTGTTAAACAATTGTTCTTATATAATTCTTTAATATTCTAGCCTAGAAGATGGGTCCTTTTCCTGCTGATATATATATATACATATATATATATATATATATATATATATATATATATATATATATATTAGTGTAGTTGGGTAGCAGTCTCTCTTGAATGCAAATTTTATTGAAGACCATTGTGTATTTTGCTTTAATTAATTTCCTTTGGCAACTTTCTCTTCTTCTAACTATCTTTTTTATTCCATCTTGTAGATGGTGGATTATTTGTCCAGTGTTCATCAGTGGAGTGAGGATCTGGCAGAAAGTTAAGTGGAAGAATTTAATTAATTAATTAATTAATGAAAGTGATGAAATGTGTGGTAGGTTTATAAAAGTGTGAAAATGTTTCTAGGTTGCCCTGGTGTTAGGGCATCACTAACATGCTTTCTTACTATTTAGTTCATAAAGTTTTATTCCTCCGTCAATAATAGTGCTGACTGTCAATGACAGCCAGGTTCCTCCTCTGTTATATATATATATATATATATATATATATATATATATATATATATATATATATATATATATATATATATATATCTTTATTTATTTGGTTTAATTTGATCCTCCGTCGTGGCTTTCAAGCCTTTCAATTGTTTTTTATTATGCTAATTATCTCGAGTTTTATTTTATTAAGTTATTCATTTATTATTTTAAGTTTAAGTATTAGTTTGGGCACTTCGCCTCTTTTCGTTTATTCTAATGTTTCTTTCTCTTCTTATTATAGTTGGTTAATTTTGTTGATTTGTTCCTCTTCACTTCTCTGTGTTTGTTAAATTTAAGTTGGGCATTTCGCCTCTTTTTGTTAAGATCAATTATCTTTGATTTAAGTTTTAATTGAGTTAAATTTGGGCACTTCGCCTCTTTTTATTTTAATTTTGAATTTGGGTACTTCGCCTCCTTTTGGTAAAATTAATTATCTTAGATTTAAGTTTGTTATTTTCCTTTGTCTAATTCTATGTATATATCGGTAGTATGTTCTCTCTTGCGCAGGTTCTTCCGTTTCGGAATAGAGCTGTTCTTCCAACTGCGCGTGTTCTGTTTCCTCGTATGTATAGATCGTTGTTTATAGTTGGGAGTATTTCTTGATCGATTCTTTCCCAAGTCTTTCTCCCTAGCCTTTGGATCTCCATATTGATCGGTTTTACTCCGATTCTTTCATGTAGAACAGATTGCAGAATATGGTCGATCCTTTGCGTGCCAGTAATCAGCAGTGAGGCTTTGTTCTGTACCCTCTGCATCGTTCTGAGAAAGGTACAGCTTGCCATCTGCGTGATTACAGGGCGGGTACACTAGGACTAAGCGTACCAGGGTCATATAGAGCTTTGTATCGTTTGGCACGCTGAGGCTTCGGAAACGGTTAGGTTTCTTCAGCTCTCTTTTGGTTAGGGAGACTCTGGTATTTACGTGGGCCTTGTAACCTGTTTTGTAGAGTCGTAAGCCCAGGACTTTTCCCTCGTTAGAATACGGATAGAGTTCGTTGTCGACGAGGACGTCTTCTACTTTCCGGCGGTTCATTGCAATTATAGTAAACTTCTGGCGGTTGGTTTTTATCTTCCACTTTTTTTCGTACCGATTGAAGTTGTCAATCTCGGCAGCTGTCGGCCTTGCTTGACTTCGAGCGTTCGTGAATTGACTTAGAACGATTTGAGTGATGTCATCTGCGTATTGCAGATACATCGAATCATACCTTACTGGAGCAGGTAGGTCAATTGTGTACACGATGTACAACAAAAGGCCTTAGATAGCTGCCTTGTGGAACTCCCGCCTTGAGTTTGAATTCTGGTCCTTTGCAGCCCTCGATCGCGATTTGGGCTCTCCTATCTGTGACATAGTTACAAATGACCCTTTCCAGGATTGGGTTTAGCTAGAGGTTGAGGATCTTGAATTGTAGCCCTCTCAGCCATACCTTATCGAAGGCCTTCTTTACATCCTGCAGCACACGTCTACATACCTTCTCTCAGCTTTGCTGCAAGCGAGTTTTTTCGTTAGTAGGGCGATGGCGGTTTCCGTTCCTCGTCCCCTGCGGAACCCGTGCTACTGAGGGTTGTGAGCTCCTAGTTCGTTTAGTTGTTCTTAGAGCCTGTTAACCAGGAGCTTCTCGTAGACTTTCGCAACGGATTCCAGCAGGGCGATTGACTTGTAATTTCCAGTTGATCAGGAGGTTTACCTCGCTTGGGTAAGAAGATTACTTTGGCGATCTTAAAACCCTCAGAGAAGTAACCCGTATTCAGGGAAGCGTTGTAAATGTTTGTAATTCCCTGAATGATCTGCTGTGGGACATTTACCAAATTGTTTCTGGTGATGCTCGTCCAGCCTGGTGCCTTTTGTTGGAAGGCTCTCACAGTGGCCATGACCTCCACTGGTGTTAAGGGATGGCCATGGTCCACCATATCCCTGCCTTCGTCTACTTGATGTTGTGGGTGCGTGCGGTGCATAACCTGATTCAGTTCTTCTATTAGTTGGCCTTCAAATTCCTGGTCGAACTCATCGTTTTCTTCTGAAATGATCCTGAAGACGTTTTTCCAGAAATTCCAGAATCTGTCTTCCAGAACCGCCGAGTCCTCAATATAGTCTCCGTTCTCTTTTATTCGAGCCTTTGTTCTTGTTGTTAGTCCCTTTAAGTTCTTGACTTGATGCCAGAATTTAGCCGGGTTGAGTTCGCTATCGAATTTGGCCATCAGGTTGTTCCAAATTTCCCCCTGTTGGAGATTGATAGCTTCTTTTAGCTCAGTGCTTAGGCGTCGAAGGAGCGAGTTTCTTTCCCGGTTAGGACCTTCCCGTCTTATCTCTTCGTACACTTCCCTGTGAACACGAGGGATCTCTCTCATCTCCTCTGTCCATCTGGGCTGAAGAGGTGTTTTATACCCAGTTTTGGGTATGCACTCGCAGTCCGCTTCTAGTATGGACGTAGTTATCCTCTCCAGTTCCTCGTCTATCTCCTCCAATGCCGCTTCGCTTAGGTCAGCTGGCGCGTATTGAATGAGTCGTCTCTTGTAACGATCCCAGTTGGCCAAGGTGTAGTTTTCGGAAAGGGACTGGTAGCTGGATCTGAGCGAGAAAGACTGGTGAGGATCGCTATGTAATCACTTGGGACATTTGGGCCTGGCTCACTATGGTAGTTGAATGGGAAAGCCTTCACTTGTTAGGATTATGTCAGGTTTGGTTGCTGATCTGGAAGTGATATAGGTCGAAAAATCCGGCCCTAATCTCTGGATGTTTTTTATTCCCATAATCAGTCCCAAGTTTTAGCCTCTTTCGTTGGTACTACCATAGCCCGCCGGAAGGCATCTGGCATTGAGGTGTTCCCCTAAGAATGCCATTTTGCGGTGTCCAAACAGTGTGTAGAAGTTATTTCGTGGCAGATATGATCGACGAGGGGGTTGATAGGCTGCAGCTATCACGAGGTCTCCTACCAATATGTGGAGCTCGATCGCCAAAAAGGGTTCATCAAGTTCTGATAGTTGTTTGAACGAGATGTTTTCCTTGACAGCTATTGCAACACTATCAAACCTTTCCTGCGAATGATTTTCATGACTACTCTGTAGCACGGTATTTTAATTTGACCAGATATAGTGTCGATACCGTGCTCAGTTATAAGAATGATGTCGGGGTCAAGCACTCGGAATATGTTTCGATATGCCCTAGCTTTCCCCTCCCATCCGTTTACGTTGAGTGTCAGAATCCTCATTCTATTGTTTACTCTCTCCAGGTTGTTTTCTTTTAGTGTTTTGGGGTGATGTTCTTCTTCCTCCCACTTCTCTTTTTTTCTGAACTCAGCGTTTGAAATCTGCTCGCAGGTGTTGTGATGTAGGGTCACATTCTGGCTGAGCAGAGCTTCTTCCACCGTTTCGGGGTCGACTTCGTAGTCGTATTTCCATTTGAATATTTTAGTTTTGATTCCATGGAAAATATCCCTGGGCTCCATTTCTTCGGGAAAGGGAAACTGATCTTAAGCATTAATTTTAAGATCGATGCTATTCGCACGCAATCTTTTGTTTTTTTGTTTTCTTTCCCTTGGCCTTCTTAGTTTAGGGGACTTCGTTGTCCGAGGAGTCTGAGGATTCCGTGGAACTATTGGTGTCAGTCCCAGCATTTTCTCTCTCTATGGTGTTTTCTTGTTTCTGTTTATGGGCTGGAGTTTTCACATATCGACTGCTTATTTCTTCTCTTTCTTCGATCCATTTTTAGTGGTGTTTTGACCGTTTGCTCCCTGTTTGTTTGGAACCATCTGCCGTTGCAGTACATCGCCAGAGGTTGGGGGGGGGGAGGGGTCTGGGAACCACATTTGTTCCATCCCGTTTTTAGCTAACATTTGATTTAGCTCAGTTGCAAACGTTCCAGGGCGGGTGAGATTCATGACGAGCGCGTGAAGGATGCACGTCATAATCTTCGTCGAGTTCTCGTTTTGTAGTTTGAGATATGTATTCTTATTGTCTACTTCCAAGAGGGCCACCTTTGCTGCTTGGGCGTAGGAAGTATTCGCTCTACGTGTTTCCTCTTTCTTCTTCGCTTGGTGTTTAATTTTAATTATTTCTTTTTTTACAGGACATGACCATTGTTCTGTGTCCTTGGCCACAGATAATGCACTTCTAAAAGTTATTAGTGCACGGCCTCCAATTGTTCCCTTTATCGCTACATTTTGAGCATGTTTCCTGTGGCTCTTTAGAGTCCTTATTGGCGTGTTTTTCCATCTTTTAACACCTGAAACAGAACTGGAGTGGAGTGAATTCTCCCTTCTCTATCTGTTCCCCACTAATTTTGGCATTGAACATTAATAGGCCTTATTCCTTTGCTTTTTGCGCCATAGTGGTTTCTGTAAAGACTACCTTGAAGACATGGGTGTAGTCGCTGTTATCCTTCATATTTTTGAACTTGATCACTTTGGCTACCTTGGCCCAGGTTTGCCAAAGCTAGATCTCCTCCTTGATGTCATCTTTGGAGTGATGTCTGATCCACGGATCGAGTCGCCGGCACACCACGCTCCTGTGGGCCAGGATTTGTGATGATACTGCTGGCTGCAGCCCAATTTCCTTAAGGACCTCTACTGCCTTCTCCTTGGTGATATCCTCGATGTCTTTTTCCTTTTCGCAGATTGCGATATACCCCGAGGTTATCTCCAGCAGTCTCTCCATGGCAATGCCCAATTTGCCATACACAGTCTCGAATACTTTCTCTCTGCAGGACTTGGGCTGTCCATCAACTGCCCACATAGGTATTCTGGTTGTATGGTCTTGGGCCATCTCTTCGAGAGAGTGGCCCCTCTAGACTGGGTTTTTCTTTTTCTCCCATGTCTCTTATTAGTGGTAACTTGATTCAAATAAAGCTTCGTGCTCCCTTTCTTCTTACGATGATATTTTCTTCTTTATTTGTTTATTGGTGACTCCCTCTACTTCGTCGCTCAGCTTTCGTGAACTTGAACTGCCAAATGATTGGATGAATGATGTTGCGTGAACCCGGGGAGGCCCCTCAGACGGGTGAAGTGTGGCGGACTTAATGATGACTGGTGATCGAATCAACTACCACCACCCGAGGGTGCCACCCAGTCTGGGGTTTGGTTATCGATGCTGCTTCCAACTTACACAGGGACGGTTGCATGGCCCCCTCTGGTCCTGGCCGGAAACTACCCTTAGAGATTAGAGCGAACTCTTCCCCAAAGCTTTCAGCATCGCCTCGTAACCAGACGGTCTCTTCCGTAGAGTTCCACAGTGGGCTAATCATCAAACCTGCTTTCCTTTACATCTCCAATTATGTCTATCAAAGTGGACCGACATAGTTGGAACGAGACTAGATGAATGGCAGTTAAGTTCATTTCAGCTTCCTAACTCCGTCGGAGGAGGGGGGGGTGGGGGGTAGGTCGACATTAAGTCACCTAGGAGCAGGTCAAAATAGTCTTCAGGAGAGTCCCTGTGGGGATAGTGAAGTGGTTCTTGCCGTTTTGAGGCAGCTTTCACCTAATCCTTTTCCTCCTTTATCGGGTAAGAGATGTAGTATTAGCGTAATTTTTAAAATAGTTTTAATGTCCTTTAAACTATTTTAAAAATTCAACGCACAAGAGTGGCTCATTTCCTCTAACGTTACGTTTAACCAAGGCGAATAAATACCCCTTAAAAATTGCCTTCTCGTAAAAAATTTACCTCTGAAACCAGGCATTGTATATTCTATTGGTTGCAATAATTGTGAAAAATGCTATTATGGACAGACAGGTAAAAAAAATTGAATGTTAGAGTTAAACAGCAGCAATCTAATGTTCGTAATTTTTGTCAACAATCTGCATTATTTTTACATATCTATAGTCAGGATCATACTATTAATTGGAATAATGCTAAACCTATTATTAAATGTACAAACTACATTTCAAGAAATATTTTTTAGAGTGTATGTCTATTAATACGTTCCCAAATTTTAATATTAGCCCTGGATTGTTTAGCCTAGATCCTATCATATCTAATTATAATAAATCACAAATTAGGTGTTTAAAGAATTTGTACCCCCCTAGTAAGGGTTTTGATGCAGGTAGCCGTTTTACTCCCCCACTCCTTACTATTTAAGACATTGTATGTCCTGACCTACGTTAATCCCTGAAGAGGTCTTTTAGAATAAAGACGAAAGCGCTCGGAATCGTTTTTCCATTTTCTTTGAGGGTGTTATTTATCATAATTTTGACTCACGTGCAAGTTCTGAGTTTCTTTTCATATATATATATATATATATATATATATATATATATATATATATATATATTAATATTTATGTATGCATATATATATATATATATATATATATATATATATATATATATATATATATATATATATATATATATATATGAAATACTTGATAAGGAACTTAATAAAGTTCGAAAGTACTTGGAAACACCTTTTCATTTTTTCCTTAGGATGTTTCTAAAAAAAAAATAATTGGAGTTTCACTCTAATCACCTATTTTGGTTCCATTAGGTATAAAAACAATGATCGCCAAATATCGTGCAATTCAATTAATATTCTAGGGCTGCCCCTGGAAGGTTTAACATTTACCTTAATATTTATGAGAGAAAAACATTGCTTTTTGAATAGTTTTTGGTTAAAAACTGGATCTCGCAAAAACTTGGTGTCATAATGGATGTTCTAATTATAAAAGCGTTTTGTTCTTGTTAATTTTTTCATTATCTTTACAGGAAATAAGAAATCGCACAGAAAAATTTAAAAAAAGGAGAAAATATTCATTAATTCATTAATATGAATTCAAGAATACTTTGTCTTTTTTTTTAAATAAATGCATTGCGTATATTTTTCTTAAGTATTTGTGAATGCTAATAGTCGCTGTGTTAATTAACATGCTATTTGCATGGTTACAATTGATTGTTAAATTGTAAGAGTTCAGCCATTGCAAATTGAATGGCTGCAACATTCAGTTACTTTGCTATGTTACCAGGATACGTGACGTGGACCCACTCTTACTTGTATCCCACCAACCTCTTTCCCCAACCACCACCCATTGAAAGAGGATAATTATTTGAGACCTAGCGAGCCGGATCACGGCAGCCTGTAACTGAGTAGCTGTTATACTATTACTGCCACTCATTGATGCTTGAGCAAGGTTTTCTTCCGCCTGTCTGGGAACTTGAGTCTGTGCTCCGAAACTACTTTAAGCAAAAACTGAATCTGATCTTCATCTCGTGTTAAATGGCCATTGTATTCTTGAATCAATGCGATCTCTCGTTCTCCATTGCCATTGACAACCCTGAGGTTAGAAATGACAGACGAGGCTGTCTTAAAATCAATGATGCTTTCCCAAGTTTCTGGGTCAGAGCGTAAGAAGGAATGTGGCAGTCCCAGCTTTGTGAAAAGGGACATCAAGTTCTTGCTACAGAAATCTTCAAAACTTGGATGATGAAACAGAGTCCTCTTTCAAATTGATCTACTTTAGGAGTTTCTTTGCACCTTCCTTATTTAATATGTCTTCAACCATGGCTCTCTTTATATTTGTTTAGACCAGAGGATCAAACAAAGCCATTGCCACCATTTCCTCTGACAGATACCAGAGGTGTTGACTTAACTTTGATGCAGTGGCTTTAGCTATGGTCTTGTTGTTGTAACGAGCCATAGCTTTCAGCATTTCAAGGTCTTGATGAGGAGGCAACTGCTGCCAAAGAAGCCCGTATCCATGCCTTGACATACAGAAGTACAACGAAGATGTAGATCTCACGAAGTCCTTTCTCTTCACGACGAGTCAACTTGAACTGTGTTCGCAGCATCCACACTTTCAATCAGTAAATTGCTTTACTCATCCATCTGGCATTGTGCATTGGCCCAGGAGTTAACAAACGAAGTACTCGTGGAGGAGTGCCTCTCAGAAAGATCAGAGACAACTCTACCAACTCACGGTAGTCATCTCGAAGACTAAGATTTTTATTCTTGAGAACATCTTTAAAGAAAGCTGTTAGGTTGTCTTTACTATTAATCATGAACTATTCCACCTCGGCACTGTCGGCTCCGGTGCTTATTAAACCTAGACCATGATCAATGGTGTGCCAATGTGTTTTAAACCTCTTGAAAAGAAGTACTTTAGGGTCAGACGTTGGACCCATTGAGGCGGTGAACGCTGCTCCAAGGACTTACTCAAGAACATGGTGGTGGCAGGCCAGATGCAAGAGATCTTTCTTCAACTGCTGTTGCAGGATGACATAGGTTCCGGAAAACTTCCCTGTATTGAGGTCTGTAGTGTCTAATCCCATCCTTACAATCTGTCTTACAGGCCTCAGTCTCTCAATGCTGATAAGACAGCATTTGCTTGCTCGCTACCTGTTCCACTCATGAGCTGGGCAACACACAAGAGCTGACTGGTACCAATACCGGTTATCAGAACTGGAAGCCTCTCTACATGCTGATTTCCAGTGAGATCTTTCATCAACTTCCCATCCTAGTGCATGATGAGTGGAACATCTTGAAGCTCGTCTTTAAGTCTGGATGTAGCATAGGCTTAGGTACGATGTTCTATTCTCTTCCGGTAAATGGAGCTCTGATTTATGTTTAAATCTTCAACATTATAACCTAAGCTGGAAGCTGTCTCTGCAAGAATAAATGTTGCAGCTCTTGATGACGTTTTAGTCCGGTCAA
>OZ018325.1:169908334-169915834 GCA_963969495.1 Ceratothoa steindachneri | reverse complement strand
CGTCCAGGAGTGGATTGAACAGCAATCGGGAGATTTCTGGTTGTCTGGAATTCGAAGCCTCAATGACAAGTAGCACAAGTGCATTGAAGTCGAGGGTAATTATGTTGAAAAATAATAAAACACTTTTCCTCATATCCCGTTTCCTTATATCCGAAATGTAAAAGTTATTGACCGCCCCTTTTATACTTACATATTTATATATATATATATATATATATATATATATATATATATATATATATATATATATATATATATATATATATATATATATATATGAAAAATAATAAATAATACCCACAAGGAAAATGGGTGTTACTTATCATAATTTTGACTCACGAGCAAGTTGTGTTTCTTTTCATATATATATATATATATATGCTTGGGCATTTTTTACAATCCGTAGTAGTGTACATGAATAGCTCTAATTCCCAGGAGGGTGTCCGTTTTCACGCCATATTCCCTCTGTTTTAACTCAGTGGGACTCTACCAGGCGGTGTCTGTTTTTACGGCCGAGCTGGTTGTAATATACCACTTGGTTCGGGAGATAACGCGTCGTGCCCGGTTCGGAGACCGGATTGTGATCTATAGTGAGTCACAAAGCGCCTTGAATGCTCTGGGAACTATGGAATCTTCAAAGTCACTGCTTCGCAATATCCAATACGTCACAGATGCTGCGAGTCGGGTGGATGTCGGGACATGTGTGAATTACATGGATTGAGCGCGCTGATGAGAGCGCCAAACAGTTTGCGAGGACTGGGCAACCAGAGCAGCATCTAGCTATTCCTCACACCGACTACATGGCAGGCATCAGGCCAGCCCACAGGTTTGATTGGCAGAGAATATGGGAGACACCGGAGGGGATCTTAAATTTGCGTTCCAATGTACCGCGGCTCTTCACATGAACATACAGTTACGCGCATATGTATTGGCAACACATCTCAAATTTTGTAATTTACGAATTTTTATACGTTACTAGTACTAAATGTACATAATTATATTAGATTCAATTATATTAGCCTAAAGGCAATATATTATAATGTATACATGATAATAAAAACAATTATTATCATTAAACATGGTATTATTAGAAAATCACACGAAGTAAAAATATTGGCATCGTTTACATACAGTAATACTACTTAACAAATTAAATTATTAAAATTAGTGGTAAAGAATGTTCGAGAATGACTGATGGAAGATTCTAGACTAATCCATTACAGCAAGTTACTTGCAGGGCTAACTTTTTTGGGTGTTCATTATGGTATTAGACACGGCTGAAGATTCATCTCTACAATAATTTTGAAATAGCAACATGGCGAAGACATCCTAACACTCGGAAGCATATATGAAGCATTTAATTGAGCTGCTCATCCAAGGGAAATGGATATAGAAAAAGATTGGTAAATTTGAATATCCCAATTTCATCTGTAAGGAATATTATTGTAAAATTTATGGCTGATGGGACTACTGTTAATCGTGTGCAGAAAGGGCGACCAAGAAAATTAACTGACAGAGATGTGCGTTCTTGTGTTCGAATTGTCAGCAATAATCCAAAAGTCACTTCCAAGGAATTGAAAGCAAATCTGGCTAGCATTGGAACAATCGTGCACGTGTCAACAGTGCGACGTAACCTAAACTGTGATGGTCTCCATAGACGTGTACCAAGGAGGAAACCACTGTTGAAGAAGGTTCACAAAAGGAGACGTTTAAAGATTGCCAGAGAACATCTTGATGATACTGAAGCAGAACTTAGTAAAATATTATGGTCATACAAGTCTAAGCTCGAGCTGTTTGGCATAACGACCACCATTACGTTCAGAGAAAATCTGGAGAAGCTCTGCTGGAAAAGAATATCGTACCTACTGTGAAACATGGAGCTGGTTCCATCATGTTGTGGGAGTGTTTTGCTGCTGCAGATACTGGGTCAATTTGTGTGATAGAAGGCACTATGAATTCCGAAGGATATCAGCGAATTTTGGATGAACATGTAAAACAATCGGCTAGGAAACTTAGTCTTGGCAGAGGGTTCGTTCGTCTTCCAACAGGATAATGATCCTAAGCACAAGAGTAAATCAACGCTTGAAAGTGATGAAATAGTGTTCTCAAAGTCCAGATTTAAATCTGATTGGAAATTTATTGAAAGAACTGAAGTCATGTGTTTATAAGAGGTCACCAATCAGCATCGCAGAGTTGAAAGCTTTTGCAGTGGAAAAGTGGAATAAAATTCCTACTAAAACTTGCAAAAACCTTGTTCATACCTACGAGAAACGTCTGATTGCTGTGATTGCTACTAAAGGTCATACCAAGTATTAATTTATAGTTGTCAATAATATATACTCGTATGTAATATTTATGAATGTTGCCAATACTTTTGCTTCTTGTGTTTTTCTAATAAACACCAGGTTCAATGTTAATAATTTGTTTTATTCTCATTTATGCCTTATAATATATTGCTTTTAGGCTAATATAATTAAATATAATATAAATATGTACATTTCGAACTAGTAACGTATAAAAATTCGTAAATTACAAAATTTGAGATGTGTCGGCAATAGATATGCATGCAACTGTACCCCCCAATTCCACGACAGCTTCAGGTCGCTTTCTGTCTTCTTCGATTTGAGCACAATCGCGGCACGCACTTCGTTTTGATGGAGCGCTCGCAAGCACTTTATTGCGACGACTGCGTTGTCCTCTAGACCCTTCGACACATTCTTATGGAATATTCCAGTTATCTGTCGCGATATACAGGCAAAACGAGGCCCTTACCGCTCGTCCCAAGTATTCGGGACTAGTTTGTTTACACATACTCTTATTTGACTCTCTTTTATTTCTCGGTCGCATGTTCCTCCGCCGAGGGGAAGCGAGCCTCCCCACAAAACAGCAGTGTGCTTCTTCTTCTCTTCCTGTTTTTTATTGTTTTTTGCAAGTTTCTTTATCTTTGTTTTGTTTTATCTTTGTTATTTTTGTGGGGTATGTTTATCTTTTTTTTATTCTTTAATCCCTTCTTATGTTTGGCTTTAGCATGATTACGGTGACATTTTCCTATGTAGGCAGTCGTCAGGGGAGCTTTTTAGAAAAACAATCCCTTTTCTTTTTTGAACGGCTCTCTATAATCGTGTGTTAAAAAGAAGAAAGAAGGAAGAGGGGATTAAGATGAGGAATTGAAAGAATAAAAGAGATTATTTTTAACACCTGCGCGCAGGAGGTTTACTTAGGCAATACTTCTAATTTTCAAATGACTACCCTTACGACGCAATATAACACACCAAACGAAAGTTAGAACAATGACTACGAATATTCGCAAGTAGGGACCAGAAGAGTCTACTAGGGATGATTTTTCTGGTGGATCAATTTCTTATCAATCTTATCACACTACTTCTTATTCTCCGCTTCCGCCTAGACCGCTCATAGTAACTTGTTTATTCACACCGCCGATATCCTTCTGTGGGCAAGGTCCCACAAGACCTGGGCGAAGAAGATCAACATCCTGTGAGGAATTATCTCGCATGGAAGTTTGAATCTCCCTTTTGAAAGCTTGTTTTTTTAACGAGTGCTTTTCAGCGTCTCTTAAGGCAACTTCATGGTCACAACTCTTGTCCTCTATGCTTGAGAAACTTTGTGACCACTTTCGATTTTTCCCATCCTTTTCAACGCTACTTTAGTTAGTGTCAGTGAATTCAAAAACTAAGTCACAACATGTTCATTAAGGCCTATCTACAATTACCATCAGCTCTCTATTGAACCATTAACTTGATCTGGTCCTTAAACACCACTCTGTTCCTTTTACTGTTGCGACAAGGCGTCAGCCGATAAGTCAAAACCCGTAAACGAATTGTTGTTTTTTTGCGTAGGGGAGTCTATTTACTCAAAGCAACTACGTAACAACATTTTACACTAATTCTTTAGATTCTCACTTTCCATTTCTCTCTGGAGTTCTTACCCTACATCCACTGAGTGAAAGTGCCTGCGATAGATTATTCAACTTATATGTATGTGTGTGTAATCCAACGTATATATCTCACCCGTCTTATTGTCATCCATAATCCTTATATTTTCAGGAAATATCTTAAAATTCCCAACTTCGAGGTCTTTCACGCTCTATTCCACTCATATTTTTTCCTAGAATAGTGAAAAAATTTAAGAAAGAGCAGATAGAATGAGAAAAGGTAAAAACAACACATATAGAAGAAAAGACTGAAAAGTATTGCTAAAGCAAACCTTTTCACTCTGAACGCTGGCGCAGTTAGGTTTATTTGGCACAAGGAGACCTTGAAATTGACCTTGAAAAACTTCTTTCTGGGTCCCACCGCCATTTTATTAACAATAATTACGTTTTTGATCGGTCCCGCTATGGGTGGAACAGAATGGAGTATTTTTCTACTATAACACTGGACAACAAAAAAAAATCTGTTGTCTGGTTAGTGCCTGAAATATTTCAACGAATCCTTAAGTCATTTTTCCTACTAAATTAGAAAATAACTTCAGTTTTCCTCCATCAGGTCTAGTTTTCTTTCTCTCTTCATCTCCATTTTGGCTCTATTAGATGCTAAAATTGCGCATGAAAATAATTCCAAAGGTGTAGATGAGTTGATATTAGTGATTTTTAGTTAAATTAAACAAGACTGTTTCTTTATTTAAACTATTTTAATTCTACAAGAGGCAATTAATATGAAACAATTAAGAGAGCATAATACATAAACAAACAAAGCACGGGTAAAGATTAATAATTGAAAATGCTCGCTGGCAAAGAGTTTTGGCAGGAAATTCAAGGATAAATTTACGCTTCTTTGCGCACCGTTGATGTTAAGCAACAGGAAAATCTCACTTTAAAAACCAGCAATAGTCTGCTATCATCATAGCGTCCCAAGGTCGTTGGTAACGAGTTTCGATCTCTTTGATGTCTTGATGGAATCGTTCGCCTTGTTTGTGGCTAACATCTCCGACATTTTCAGGAAAACGATCAAGATGACTAAAAAGAAAATGCATTTTGATGCTCATATTCGCGCCATTATCACGAAAAGTTGATATCAAGTTGATAAAAAGGTCTTTATAGTTTTTACTTTTGTGTTTCCATAACATATTTGAAGAATTAACACAACACTTTGTTGAAGAGGACAACTTGCTCATTTTCTATTGCTTAGTTCACCACAACATCTGAAAAATCGGAAAAAAATAAAATAATTAGAATTAGGATAAAGTAAAGAATCTAGTATAGTAGACGTACACACATACATAGTGACTAATTTATAACATATACACACTTATGACACATACATATGGACATTAACTCCCACATATACTTATATACATATGGACATTGATTCACACACTGACTTATTTACATATGGACTTTGACTCAAACCTAATATATGTATTATAAAAGGATTTTCAATAACTTAAAAACTAGACCTGAGAGATGAAAATGAAGGTAATTTTTCGATTCAGGAGATCGATTTCTTACAGGAATGATGTCAATTTCCTAAACACAAAAAACCTTGTACACCAGTATAGTTAATGAGAGCGTGCATGGCAAACCTGAGGTTCTACAGATTTAGACATGCGCTTTGGATAAATAGATAGATTAGATAATACATGTGGGGACGTAACCGGCAGTATAAAAGCTTAAACGTAAATAATGACGTCGAAAAGAATTGATATATTTTTATCGTCCTCTTGTTAAATGTAAGATAATGAGAGCTAAGGGCAATCACGAAGCGTGAACCTAAGAGATTTTATAGATATGTAAATAATCTTAAATTGATCAGGGATTGCATTGGAGCAATGAAGAATTCTGAAGGTGTCAGGTGAATAAAATGGATTCAGTCAAGAAGATCATGGAAAAATAAGCCCGATGCATTCTGCTATATCTGTCGCGAATACACCATTATTCCTAACAGGATTCCATTTACAACTTGATGACCAGGAAAAAGCTTGGACACAACACATGGTAGGAAAGATATGTGTCGTTGTTCCAAAGCAGAGTTGTCTGAAATTTGGAATACAAATGGTTTGAAGGGAGCTGACAAATAATGGCACTGCGCTATTGATTTAAATGGGATCAACAGAAAGAACCGAAACAGCCTAAGTTATTCTAATATTCAATCACTACGTCGTCCTGTAGCTCATTGTGATGAAATATAAGTACTCTGGAGAACTTCCTGACATTACTGACGAAAATTTCTCCATTGTTGAAGAAAATGAATAGGAAGTGGTTTTTGACGATGATGCTCCACATCCTTTTCCAAAATGGAGCTCAAAGATCTAGTTCGCGATCTCAGCTTGTAAAATTCCTCTGTCGAACTGTTGGCATTCAGATTGAAAGAAAAATCATCTTCTCTGACCGCGACCCCGTCACCTTCAACCGCAATAGAGATCAAGTGTGCCTCTGTTTATTTTTTGTCTCTGAAAAGAAGGACTTGGTGTAATGCACAGAAATTGCAGCAAGCAATCGTTGAAATGTGTGCTGCCACCGCACAACGGCAACCAATTTACCTCTATATTCCTAGCTCATTCAACTACACTGAAGAATTATGAAGAAGTGAAGTACGCGATGGAGAAAATTTGTTATGATCAGCATTAATCGTTGATTTGTGTTGACCTGAAGATAGTGAATATTTTTTTGGGACAACACTCCGGATTCACCAAATTCCACTGCTTCTGTGTATGTGGGATAGTAGCACTGAACTCAGCATTACACGACGAAGGACTGGCTTGTACGGGAGTAATTGGTACCATGTGGATAAAGGAACCTCAGAAACAACTCTCTGGTAGACAGATACAGGATATTCTTCTCGCGGCTTCACATTACATTCGGCTTGATCAATCAGCTCACCAAAGCTCTGGACAAGGATGTTGACTGTTTTACTTATATATGCCACGCTCTTCTAGGATTAACCATAAAGAAGTTAAAAGCTGGCATCTTTGACGGTCCTCAATTCCTTTAGTTCATCAGAGATTCAGAATTTGAAAACTCAATGAAAGAAGTTGAACCGGAATCGTGGAAGGCTTTTGTTTTGATCGTGAAGAACTTGAATATCACGGTCCACAACATTATTTTCCCAAATACTCTTTTCTGCATTCACTTATCAGACCCATTTTATCACATACCTTTCAAAGACTACATTCAAATTTCTAAATCTCTCTCACTCTGAGCTCATCAATATAGACAGAACCAATCCCTCACCTTTCACAACTATCTCAAACAACCTTCCTATCATTTATTTACATACTTCCTTTCATCCTCAGACCATAAATATATTAAGCATTCAATACGATATCATATGACCTTGTCTTACACCGCATTTATGTCTAACCCCTCACTCCGTCTATCTTTAACCATAACGCGCACCTCACTTCCAACATAAATGTTCTTCAGACATTCAAATAGTTCACCATTCACTCCATACATTCCATAAAACTGCCCTAATACTGCTATATCTACACGATCATAAGCTTTCTCTAGATCTATGAACTAGGCATACACTTACCATGTCT